>JAQQSZ010011877.1:0-12142 GCA_028646595.1 Phalanger gymnotis | reverse complement strand
ATTCACTTTTTTTTATAGGAATCCAACAGAACTTGTGAGAGAGCTCCGGCAAGACGCTGTTTTCATGCGGCCATCTTGGCTCCGCCCCCGTGTGTCTCGAGAACAATGACCTTTAAGGCCTTTCCCAGCTCCCAAACTATTGTCTCCATTTTCTCTTTCTGTACACTCTTGGCCACTATTCTAAACTAAAGCTTCATTACTTCATTCCTAGAGTTCTCTCCCATAAGAACCTCCCAATTCATCCCTCTATATCCATTCCCTGCCTTCTGCAATCTCCTTATGTGTCATGGAGCTGTCCAAATGACAATATTCCAGAAGCAGATGTCATGGAAAAAACAAATGGAATAGGCTTGGGATCCACGGTTGAACTTAGAGCTCTGGTCTTATACGGATCCTAGACCTCGAGCTGGGAGGGACCCCAGAGGCCAGCCGATCCAACCTCCTCACTTTACAAACAGGAAAAATCAGGACAGTGACTTGCCTAAGAACACACGGGCGTTCCGCCTCTAAGGCAGGATTCGATCTAGGTCCTTTCATTTCAGATCCATCACCATTTCTGCCAGACCATAGTCCTACCTATTCATATAGTCCTTTAAGGTTTACAAAGTCCTTTCCTTCCAGAAAGCTGGTGAGCTAGCCTAGTGATTATGGCAATGCTGAGGAACAGAGAGATAAAACGACTTTTTTGACAGTTACTGCTCATCTTGGGATGCACAGATCATAGGTTTTAAAGCTTCAAATGGCCTTGTAGTTTTTCTCAAACAATCCCTTCCTTTTACCCAAGAAGAAATTGAGGCCAAAGAATTTAAGTGACTTAATTGAGGTCAGTGAGCTTAACTGAGGCCAGACAAAATTTAAGTGACCTTAATTAGGTCAGAAAAGTAGTGAGTTGTTTACCTCAATGGAATACAAATTCCCTGTGATTAGGGACTGGTTTACGTTTTTTTTTTCATATGACAAGTAGATGTACAGGTAGGCAGCTAGATGGCACAGTGGACAGAGTGCCAGACCTGGAGTCAGGAAGACTCATCTTTCTGAGTTTAAATCCTAAGCCTCAGACACTTACTAGCTGTGTAAGCCTCGGTAAGTCACTTAACCCTGTTTCCTTCAGCTCCTCATCTGCACAAATGTGCTGAATAAGGAAATGGCAAACCCCTCCAGTATATTTGCCGAGAAAACAAATGGAATAGTGAAGAGGCAAACGTGAATGAAACAGCTGATAATACATGTACAGGCAAGTTTAAAAAATGGAAAAATAATGAAATAAAATTTTAATGCAAGGGAGTTGGCCCTGCTAATGATTGAGGGTCTGGACATACCTGGCCTAAGGGTTGGTCGTTGAGCTGCGATTTAAGTGGAAGAATGAATTCCAAGAGCACAGGTGAGAAGGGAGGTAGCCTGCACAAAGACACGGAGATGGGGGATTGAAAACCTTGTGCCAGAAAAGAATGTAGAGCAATTAGCCAGAAACAAAGATGGCTTGATAAGAAAAAAAATTGTGTTATCGGTTTGGGAAGCCTGGTTGCAGTGAGGTTGTGAATGGCTTTAGATGCTGAATTGAAGAATGTCTTGGTTATTTTTAATCTTCAAAGCAACAGGGAGTCTTTGAGGAGGGGGGCGATATAACTGGACCTCTGCTTCTGGAATATCGTCACACGGTTTGATATTTAAGCTTTATATCTAATCCTCTGAGCCACTCGGTATCACTTACTAAGAAAGAATGATGTGTGAGAAAATGCTTTGAATTGGCTTCAACCAAATAAATGAGACCATGTAATATATTTCCCTTTCTTTACACCTTGATCAACTTTACAAGATGTCATATGATGTAGGAGAAAAGCTATTGAAAGGGGATTGAAGACTCATATGCCAATCTGGACATGACCACTTACTGATCCTATGACTGTGTAGACATCATTTACCTCTCAGAAACTCTATCGTCTCACCTATGCTACAAGGCAATACTGAAGTAAGAAATTGCTGCAAATATTTTGGGACCACGAAGACTTCTGGACATGATAGCTGTTTCTGACCAGTTTTCTGTTTGCTTGTTTGTTTGTTTTTGTGGGGGAGGGGCTGGAAAGTGCCCTCAAGGAACTCCAAGAACAACATTTTTTTAATTGATCAGGCTTGGCTTTCTAGATCAGGCCCCCAGGTAACAGTACCAGGTGTGAGATATGTTCACTGTCGAAATATTCACCCAACGTATCTGTTCTTCATTTTCCGGAGGGATTGTTTTAAACACAAAGTGTGATTAGTTTTGACGTGAACCATGTTATCACTCTAATGAAATGCCCTCGTGGGTTAGTCTATGTTGAGAATATGCTTTGACCCTGAATGACAAGTATAAATGAGCATTAGAACTAACTCAGACAGGAGATAGAAAGCATCCCGTGACATATCTTGTGTGTGTGCACCTGTGTGTTTGTGTGTTTGTGTGTGTGTGCACGTGCATGTGTGTATGTGCATGTGCACATGGGAGAAAGCATTCCATTTCCAAGCAGTCCAAATTAATGGCATTGAGCATCATTTTACTTGTTGAAGTGAAGATTAGCAGTAAGTTCACACAGTTGTTACTCCATCTCCGCGTTGTTCCCTCTCCCCAGCCCATGGCAATAGCACTTGTCTGGAGTCTTAAGGAATCTTTTTCTGCCGCCAACTTTTTTCCAAAACACAGTTTGGGGGCCAAACAATCCCATGTGCTCTAGAATGAAAGAACATTTCCCAGCAGCCTCTGTCTGCCCTGACTCAAGCGGACACTTGGATTATTGCCAGTATTAGCAGGTACTACCTCCCACTGTGGTTGTGCAGCACTTCATCGTGTCTCCTGTGGCTCCTGGGCCAGAGACAGCTGTCTGTTTGGCAAGACCTTCTATTGCTGCTGGCCAATTGAGAAGCGCATACGAGGGCAGGGATATGAATCGGGCAGATGGACAAGCTTCATTGTCTTCATAATCACTAATGAGCCAATTTAGAATGAAAAAGTTCCCCTTCCTCCATGACACCCGCAGCATAATTTGATTAAACGTTCTTTTGGGCACTCAGCCAGAACAGATTCCCTTCTCTTTTGAATTCACCAGGCGCTTTCTCTGTATCACTCCCAAATTTTCACACTCTACCTTGTATGTGTCTATTTATTCAATTAACACATTTATTTTCTCTCCCTCCCTCCTTAAGCTTTTGAAAAACAAACAAAATTCTTATAACAAATAAATATAGTTGAGCAAACCAAGTGTTCACATTGAGCAGGGCCCAAAATAAATGCCTCATTCTGCATCTTCAGTCCATTCAGTCCATCTTCAGTCCTCTCTGAAAGGAGTGAAGGAACATACAGTATTGTTTTCTCCACTTTCAAGCTACAACTTGGTCTCACCTTCCTGGCAAACATGCCCAGCCCCTTCTCATCTTCCTTCCCTCACTAGACTGCAGGTTCCTCAAAGGCAGGGACTATCTCTTTTTTTCTTCTTTTTCTCTGCAGCACTTAGAGTTCCTGGTACAAAGTAGATACTTAACGAATGTGTATTCAATTGAATTGGCCCGTGGTATCACAGCTAATCATTGTATTAGAATTTTTAAGTCTTTCAAAGCTGTTTATTTTTACAATGCAATTTTTATTATATAAATTGGTTCCCATATTCTGCTCATATTTCTCTAGGTCAGTGATTTATAGCTTCTTTGTTGTCCCAAAAGTCTGATTAGATTGGCTGAAGGCCTTTGTCATGCCCTCTAAAACCCTTATAAAACCATTGAGCTAGGGAATCTAGGACTTGATGGTCTATTAGTAGAGAGTGGAGAGGAAGCAGAGAGGGTCTATTAGTAGAGAGGGGAGAGGAAGATAGAGAGAGACAGAGAGAGAGACAGAGAGAGACAGAGAGACAGAAAGATACAGAGGAAGAGAAAGAGAAAGACAGACAGAGATAGAGGCATAGACAGAGAAAGTGAGAGAGAGAGAGAGAGAGAGAGAGAGAAACAAAGACATGGAGAGATAGACAGACAGAGAGAGAAAGATGGAAAGACAGAGAGAGACAGAAAGACAGAGATAGACTGAGACAGACAGATAGATACAGAGACACACACACCGAGAAAAAGATACAGAGACAGACAGATAGACACACACACACACACACACACACACACACACACACACACACACACACAAAGCAGTCCATCAGAAGGATTGGCTTGGGACAGTGTAGGGAAGTGGAAAACTTCATGGTCTCATTCTGTCTACTTCTTGCCTTTGGCTAGAGAAAAAAGATCTCGTGCACTTCAGAAGATTAGAATTTACCCTTTTCACCATGAATCTTAGCAGATTCCCAGGTCTAGCCTCCACTGACTGTAATGTCTGCAGTGCGAATGAGGGTTTGAGCAGAAGTAGATTCAGTTCTCTAAAGAAAACCCAGATGGAAAAAAGAGAAAAGTAAACCAACAAAAGCCCCACTGTACCTTAGAGAAAAATCTTGAAATCTTCAGTATAAAAAGGATTCTCGAGAACTGTTATTCCTTTATGATATATAATCTCTAGGCTTGAGCCCACAATCCCCCTGACTCTATATATGCACATTTGTTGAAGTATGGATCACAGACATCTAGGAATTGTTTGTAGTGACTGTTCTTCCTCTATCACTTTAGTAAATCTCTCTCTCTAAAAGCCAATTACTTCTGGTTAACTGATATAAACTAAAAATCAGTAAGGAAAGAATGCCTCTAGCAAAGCCAAGTGAAAGGTAAACTCTGGATTTCAGTTATCTGTTAAAATTCTTCATGTTCAGTTGTTTTAAGTGACAACCTCCTAGGAGATGATAATTGTAGTCAGTCATCCAATACATATGTATTCAAGACATTCTGTGTGCCAGGCATAGTGTTGAATACAGGGATGCAAAAGCAGGGACACTACCCTCAAAGAACTAATATTCTAATGGAGGTCCCAGATACATATAATGAGGTAACTATGAGACATATACTTATGTATATGAGAGATGGTACAACAAAAGGAGGGGGGTAATGTCAGAGGGAAGATACTAGTGATATGAAGAGGGGGCTAAGAAAGGCTTCATGCAGAAGCTAAAATGTGAGCTGAGTCTCAATGGAGGCCAAAGAAGCCCGGTGGTGGAGGTGAGAAGAGAGTGTTCCAAGCATAGGAGAGACATGGAGTTAGGAGATGAAATGTCGTGTCTTGAAGGGACAGAGCCATTTATTTTGTTGTGGCCCTACTCATCATCCTTCTAACTTTCTTGACCAAAGGAACCTTCCAAGGCTATGACTCTCCTCTGTGCTCTGTCTCCCCCATTAGAATGGCTGTTTTTGGTGGTGGGGGAGGGATGTCTTTCTTTTCACAGGTTTGAATTTCCTTTTGATAGAGTACTTACCATATAGAAAGAGCTTGATAAATGTCCACTCATTTTCTTTGTCGGGCCAGATACCACAAATGGCACAGATAAAAAGCAGGAAGCCAACAAAATTTAGTCTGTTACATGGTAAGAGTCAGCCACTGGAAAGCAAAAAGAACACATAGGCTCGTATTTCGACATCATTCTTTTCAGTATTTCAATGATCTGTGGAATTTTTCATTATGTTTATTCCCACTAGCAATGCAGGCTTTGTTCTTCCTATGAGTTAGCCATTTTCCTTCCCTGAGTGCTGAGGCTGAAAAAAATCATCTTAACCTGGAGATGATAGGGATGGGGAGAGGGAAGCGAACTAGGATTTCAACATGGTTGAGGATTCCCAAGTGAGAAACCTCTCTCCACCAATCAATGGTTCTCTGCCAAAATAGTTTGGAGAGTTCCTGGTACACTGAGATGTTATCCTGTGATTTCCCCAGGGTAATGTGGTAGAGGCAGGTGTTGGAGTCAGGTCTTCCTGTTTCTAAGGCCAATCCACTCTCCACCATGAGGCATAGCCTCTTTGATCTTGGCAAGGAAGATTCTTTGGTGACTGCTGTGCAATCCATTATGTGGTCAATGCTCCAGGGACAGAAGTGTGATAAGCCAAAGTCCTTTATACACCACAATGAGGCATCAGAGCAGGATATTAGAGGAAAGCTTACTTTTCTTTTGAAAATTTTGACTTTTCTGCATCAAAAAGAGTCTTAACAGAATGACAAAACCCAATTTAGGTTTTTGTGAAACTAAAGAAAAAGCAATAAAAATAAAAACAAGTAAATAAAAGAGGAATCTAAGCCAATATCTCTATGTTATCATTAACACAAAAGACAGAATAATATCTTTAATTGCTAGTGGTGAGATCCAATTAATATCTACATTTATATCTGTATTTATATCTATATATACACACATATTATACATGTAAACATGTATATCTCAATTCTACTGTACAATGTATAATATATAAAATATAAATATTGGCATATATATGTTTGTATGTTTATATATGTATATATTCACATGCAAATATAATAATTTTTTTCTTTCTCAATTATGTTTATCTCCTAATAAGTAACAACAAGCAGGGTATATTTCCCAGGACATACAGAAAAGCATGTCTTGTGCCTTTCCTAAGTCTTGAAGACAAGACAGGTGGCTTTGGATGCATATGAATTAATCATGGGAAATAGGTCTGATCCCAAAACACTTAGAAAGAGCCTTGCATTTCTCAAGGATAAATCACATGGTCTCATTTTATAGGTCGCTTCCTTGTAGTACAGAGATTTTTTGACTAGGTTCTAGTGATTGTTGGTAGATTTTAAGGAAGGTGGTCTATAAACTTGCATCAGAATATAGATGTGTATCTATAACTTTCTTTTCATTAACCATGAGTTGAAACTTAAAATTTCCTTCAATTTTGAATTTATGGAAAAACAATAGTAGAACTGGGCTTTCCTGACCCACTGAAGCAGTTCATGACTTAAAAATAGAATCCCTAATGTAGAATGTCTGTAAATGTGGTCATGGTTTCAACATGAGATATCCATAATAAAGGCAGAAGTCCTTTCGTAAATCTGTTTTTCATGATTATAATTAATAATTCCCATTGAAATAGAATGCATGCAAACCAATTAATTTGATAATTTAGGGATTCACACTATCTCTAGTCCTCTTTTCCATTCTTCTTCTTTATGTGCTCCATTCCAGCCAAATTGGCCACTGGTAGTATTCCCCTATATGGCATTCTGGGTCCTCCGCCCATGACATTGCTAAAGTTTCTCCTTCTGCCTGGGAGGTATAGCTATCTCTTAACATCTCTACCTTCCCTCTTAGTTCTGCTCAACCTCTCCCTAACTTCTACCCACAGATCCTGCTAGATTTCATTGCTTTTGTCATTGTACCCTCAGAACAAGCACAGTGCCTGGCACAGAAGAAATATATACTAAATTCTCATGAAATGAATGAAGGGATGTGAAGAGCTTTGAGAAAGTCATCCCACGGCATTCCGAGAACCTGAAACCTGCCTACTTCATGCCGTGTGCTCTCCTTTGAAAGTACAGGAGAAGGAAGATGCAGAGTAATTGGTCTTTTCAAATTAAGAGTACATAAAGTCTAGTGCCTCAAACATAGAAGAAAAAGATCATTTAGACATCAGCAGGGAAGAGCATTGGGCAATCAAGACTGCAATAGGGGATCAGAGCCACCTTTTAAATTTGAGTATGTGCCTCAAAAGAAGAAATGAAGCCTAAAAGATAAAATAATTTTTGTACTCAAGACTGAGAAATTTTAAAAAGAAATCTAGAAATTATCAAGTTCACATTATTAAATAATAAATAAAGAGAAAAATACGATGGATACTTAATTAAAATTCATATTATATGTGTGTTCTATTCATATATACTTACATAATACTGCAAATATAAGTAACTATGTGCTTTAAACCAAATCTGTGATCTTCTTCAGACATGATCTACTCATGGATGAGTGAGCACTGGGCTCCTCTATGTGGAATACTTTTTTTTTCCCTAGAAATCTGGAGAAGCCTCAAATGCCCATTAATGATTATGAATGGTAGGATCCTTTTTGCCAAATCCAATATCTATGCTTCATTTTAGAACCCATGAAGCATTAAGAGTTTGGGGAAGGACTCTTATGTTGGGGGGAGCCTCTCCAGTAGGAAGCCTGCATTTGTGATATGAGGGTTGCTTTTCCTCAAAAAAAAAAGATAATTGTATTTAACATAATTAATTTCCTTGACACTATATATATATATATTATATATATGCACACATATTTTATATATATATATAATTTAAAATATACTTTTTATTTGTGCATTTAAACACATGATTCAGAAAAGGGGTACATAAGCTTCACCAGGGTGCCAGAGTGGTCACCATGCTACAAATTAAGTTAAGAAGCCTTGCTCTAAAGAAAATTTCCAAAAGATATGGGCATTGACGGTACAGAGTGAGAATACATGGCAACTTTGAAATCTGCTTCCTTGCATGAAGTACCTATATAAGTGAAATCCCTCTTAGTATCACTAACCTTGATCCTACTGTACACATGAAGACACTGAGATCCAAAGAGGTTAAGTGACATTGGCCTTTTCTAAGTCCTCCTTCTCCTTTGTCCTCTCTGAAGCTTTTGACACTGTTGCTCACTCTCTCTTCCTTAATGTTCTCTTCTCTCTTAGCTTTCAGGTTATCATCTTTTCCCTGTTCTCCTTCTATCCTAAGTGCTCCTTCCTGTCTCCTTTGCTGGATGATCCTCCAGATCATGCCCTCTAATCATAGATGTGCCTCAAGATTCTGCACTATGCCCTCTCCTCTCCTCTCCTCTCCTCTCCTCTCCTCTGTGCTCCTCTCCTCTCCTCTGCTCTTCTCTCCTCTTCCATTCTCTTCCCTTTTATTCTCTTCTCTCTCTATGTTACTTCACTTAGTGACCTCATCAGCTCCAATGACTTTAATTACCATCTTTATTCTGATGATTTTCAAATCAACTTTTCCTGCCCCAGCTTCTCTGTTTGCTTCCATTCTAGCATTTCCAACTAGATTTCAGACACCTCGAACTGATTGCCCAATAAATATCTTAGACTTAGCATGTGTGTTGGTAAGCAAAATGAGCTCTTAACACTTAGTTCAACCAAGTGCCTTCAAAGAGTTTGGCTTTTGTTTCCTTCGAGTAATTCAGTGCATTTCATTGAGTCTTACTAGGTGCTAAGCCCCAGGCCCAAACCCCTATTACGTATAAAACCTATGTGGGTGTTGATTAGTAACTAAGGTGGGGCCCAAGGTGAGCCTAACTAAGGGGAGGTGCTAACTCCAGAGCAAATCACAGGAGCCTAAGTTCTGGTCATTCAGATGATCTTTGATGATGTCTGAAATGCTTTAAGAAGAGAAGACACAGCCATTTGCTCAGGGCTCTCACTCTTGGTGGTGTATGGAGACTCTGGGAAGCGGTAGCTAAGAGCCCTCCAGCTTGTAACCCAGATGATGGGACTTTGTTAAACTCTGGTAACTTTGTATTAGGATTTGAATCAGACAAGGTCTGTCTGTCAACGGTTGTACTTTGTTTGTATTTTGCTCTGAAGTTCAGGATGCAGGTTTTTTTCCCCCTGAATTAAGTGAATGATATTTATATGCTGAATTAAAGTAAGCCTGTCAACGCCTTGAG
Organism: Phalanger gymnotis; assembly: GCA_028646595.1. Taxonomy (NCBI): domain Eukaryota; kingdom Metazoa; phylum Chordata; class Mammalia; order Diprotodontia; family Phalangeridae; genus Phalanger; species Phalanger gymnotis. The sequence continues at coordinate 2,576 of JAQQSZ010011877.1, read as the reverse complement.
GTTGCTTTCCTTGCTAAAGCAGATCAAAAGAATCTGTGCTTTTGCAGTGTGCTGGTACCTTCTTGTTGTTGGGTTTGTGTTGGTCTTTCACCCCCACAACAGCTGCTAGCTGGATTGTTGAAATAGCATGTCCCAAATAGATCTCATTAGGTTTCCCCCTAAGTCTTCCTACTTCCTATTTTCTTTCTTACTGTAGAGGGCAGCATTCTTCACCCCATCCTGCAGGCTCCCAAGTCAGGAGTCATCCTGGACTCCTCACTCTCCTTCACAGATCCCCTCCCCCCCACTCCACTCCCATCCAAAATGTTGCAAAGGCCAGCTGACTTCCTTTGCTATCTCTCAAATACACTCCCTCTTTTCTTCTTACACTGCCAAAACTCAAGTCCGTGACTTCATCGCCTCACATCTGGACTACTGCAATAGCTGCTGGGGGTCCACCTGTCTTAGTCTCTCCACCCTCCTGGCCACCATCCATTCAGCCACCAAAGTGATTTCCCTAAAGTACAGGCCTGATCACATCACCCTTGTATTCAGTGACCTTAAATGGCTCCCTATTGACTTTAGGAGCAAATACCAAAAGCTCTGTTCTACATTCAGAGCTCTTCATAACCGAGCCCCTTCCTATCATTCCAGTTTTCTATACTTCATCCCCTGACACTTACTATTTCATACCATCATGCTGGTGCAATATTAATTAAGGTAGGACTTTTTTGCTGTTTTCTCTTTTGGAATGCCTTTGATTAAGCCTTAATGGATGCGAAGCCCCAGGCCCACACCCTTTTGCTAACTAGATGTTAAAACCCAGGCCCATACTCTTTTGTTAACTAAGTGCTAAGTCTCAGGCTCACACCCTTTTGCTGATTAGGTGTGAATCCTTTGGGCTCTGAAGAGTATAAAAGCTCAAAGGTTAGCATTCTGTCTGGAGCTTTCAGCTACTGGAAGAGTGGTGCTTGACTCTGGGCCAGGCTTCTTAAGAGCTCCCCAGCTTGTCAACCCAGATGTTAATGCTTTCCTGGTAACTATGAATTGTATTTGGTCTGTTTATATTGTGTATATTTGTGATTTATTTGTATTTTCTCTGAAGTCCAGATTGCTGGCTTTCCTCCCTGAACTAAGTGAATGATATTTGTATGTTGGATTAAAGTAAGATTTTTAACCCCTTAACATTGCTTTCCTTAGTAATGCAGATCGAAAGAACTTGTGCTGGAAACTTTTGTTGCTGGTCTTACTGGGTCTTATACCCCTACAACTTCTGCTAGCCAAATTGTTGCTACAAACAATATAGTTGGCAAGATCTACAGAATAAAAGGAAAGTATAGCATTTTCGGGTACTGAGAGAGTGGTTGACTATTTCCCAGTTATTGGGTTGCTCTTTGTACTTGTGGTGGCTATGGTGTGGAGCCCCAGGAGCAACAGAGGCCTGAAGGAGAATAGGCAAGTAGCACCTAGAGGGTACTCACCTCAGGGCATTCTCTCTGGCTGTCTCCTATGCCTAAAATGCTCTCCCTCCTTCACTCTGACTACTGACCCCTTTGACTTCCTTTGAGTTCCAACTAGTAGCCTACATTTAACAGGCAGCCTTCTCCAGTCTTCCCTCTGTTGATAATTTCCTATTTGTCCTGTATAGAGCTAATTTTGTAAATATTTCTTTGAATCCTGTTCCCTAACTATAATGTAAAGTCCTTGAGGGCAGGGACTATCTTTTGAATCTTTTTTGGGTTCTCAATAGTTCACACTATGCATATCCCATATTAGGCACTTAATACATGTTTATTGATGGATTAGTTGTTATGCTCACACTGGAAAGTGGTTCACAATTATGATATTTGAATTCAGATCTTCTGACTCGACATTTAATGGTTTTTTCCTACCTTACTTTCTCCTAGGTTCCCTAAGAATAATAAAAAAGAATCAATGTGGTGCACAAATGAAACAAAGCAAAACAAAACAAAAAACCAAAAGCAAGAAAACAAACCAAAACATGAAGATAACATCAGGTAGATAAATAAATCAATTAAGAAACAAATATACAAAAATGTAGTTAGTTCAGTAATCACTGCAAGATACTCAAATCGTAGAAACATTGATAACAGACTAACTCTTTTTGTCATCCTATCTCTACATGCAATTGGCTTCTAGAGATGAAATGAGTTCTACAATTCGAGGACATAACATTTCTAGAGTTGGCAGTTCTTTTGAAAAACAATTACAATAAAAAAAAACTGCATTGGAGACATGAGTTTTTCATGCAAATGGATATCCTGGTTTCTAAATTTAACAAGTCACTTTCCTTGTTCTTTGATGACTTCAATAGATAAAGCTTTCCACTCCCAAGCATTTTGGAAGTGACACCTGCAGATTTAGCACCAATTCTGTCATTTTCTAAATCATTTCAATCTCTTACTTGTTCTCTATTTTCCTTAAGGTTCTGTGCCTCTCTTTGTTAACCTAAGGTCAGATTGATGGACCTGACAATTCATTCATTATGTCCAAAAGGAAAAGTCCAATCTATAGATTCTTAGAAGTCACTGTTTCGGGGGGCGGAGCCAAGATGGTGACCAGAAAGCAGTAACTGG
>JAQQSZ010011876.1:0-12143 GCA_028646595.1 Phalanger gymnotis | reverse complement strand
TTGCTTTCCTTAGTTAACCAGATCAAAAGAACCTGTGCTGCTGGCAGCTTTCTGGGTGCTGGCTGTGGGTGGATCTTTCACCCCCACAGAAGCTGCTAGCCGGATTGTTGAAACACATCTTCATCATCATCCTCATCATCTTCGTCATTATTATTATCCTTATCATCATTGTCATTATTATTTTACTGATTTTTCTGACAGATACATCATGTCCCAATTCAGGGAAACTTTGTTTCAAAAACATCATAATGATGTCTTCTGCTTTGAAGAAAAACCTTTAAAAATGCTTGTTTTTACTGAGATGACTCTCAAGATGACTCGCACGTGAATTATTTTATATTATAGTTCTTAGCTTCAGTAGCTTGGGAATTACTCATGTTTCTAATAACTAAAAGAACAATATAAAACTCCTTTATACCTAACCAATTAGTTCATTTCTTTTATCCAGAAAAGCTAGAAGTCATTTCTCAAAAAAAAAAAAACAAATGTCAGGTAGCGGAAGTATGTTTCTGTATCTTATAAGAATAATGCCATAACTCTCTGCTCGAAAATGTATAAACAGCAGCGATAATATTTACTCAGAGGCTTTAGAATGCTTATTAAATTTATACTAAAATTATCTCCTCAACAACAACAACAACAAAACCAAAACAAAATTATCAAGCAAAGTGGGTTCCCATGGAATGGGGAATGGACGGACAAACCATCACATATAATGGATCGGGCTGTAAGAAATTACCAATATAAAGAATTTGGAAAACATGGAAAAGACTTTTGAGAAGAGCATGAAGTAAGTGTATCAAGAACCGTATGCACAATGACTGGAATAATGCAAAAAAACCCATTGAAACAAAGCTAAAATTGGAATCGTTTTAATAACATTGTGTAGCTTTAGAGAAGAGTAAAGGACAAACTTTTTTTTAAGGAGAAATGAGGTACAACAGGAGCACAATATTGTATTATCCGTTAGGCATAATCATTCTAGCTGTTAGTTTTGTTTAACTTTTCTTTGTTGAAAGAAAAGCATATGTGAGTATGGCTATATGTGAGTATGTGTGTGTTGCAAGCAGAGATGAGTATTAAAATAAATATGATATAAAAAACAAGATACTAATGCCATCTAATCTATTTTGCATAAACCAAAAAGCAGAAAAGTACTCTGGTGGAAAATAATTGATAAGTAATCACCAGAAACAATTAAAATCAGTGGCCCAGTGTTTGAAAAGCCTAAGAATATAAATTAATCAGAGAATGAATCTCATTTTGACAAAATCTGATGTGAACTTGGAAAGGAAATTTGGCATAAATTAGATCCAGATCAGGCTAGATAGATAACGAAGAAGAAATGCATGATAAACCTGAATATAAAATTTCACATCATAAAAAACGACAAAAAAGACAATTATGACTGAGGGAAAATTCTTAGCCTAATAAGAGCTGCAGAACATCATAAAAAACTTAAAAGACCATTCTGATGATGTGAATTTAAAAAGAAAAAAGCTTTTGCATGTGTGCACATATTCACATACAATCAATGGATCTAGAATTAGCAGAAAGATTCTTTCCCAGGCAATTTACCCTGGCTTCACTCTTCCCCATCTTGGCCCCTTGGTTAAACAATTCAACTCTGCCCTTGTCCTCTTTTCTTAAGGTTCTTGCCCTGTTACCCTATATTGCCCTTTTTAGCCTCAACCTTGCATTATTCCCGCCATCTACTACCTTTGTTCCTACTCAAGCGCCACTGACTGAAGCTGGAGAAAATTATGAAACTATGCTAGTTGGTTCTACAGCATATTTATGTTTCACAACCACAACTGGATTGCTATTGGGCAATCATGTAAACCTCACTAATCAAATTACTATCCCAATCACTACAGTTGATTTTTCAAACATTTTCATTCTTCCTCAAACTTCTCATGGCTCCCTCTCCCCCAAACCTCTCAGCTGAGAATCTTGCCATTCTGTCCAAAGTTATTAAATAAACATCTCTTAGTTTCCAAATCTAATAGCCTTTTCTCAGTCCCCATTCTTTGTGACCTTTCTGCAGCTTTCACACTATCAATCACCCCCTTCTACTTAATACTTTCTTCTCTCTAGATTTTCCTGACACTCCTCCCCTGGTTCTCCTCCTACACGTCGGACCAAGCCTTTTAAATGTGTTTGTTGGATGTTCATCCAGTCTATGAATGCTAACAAGAAGTGTCCCCCAAGACTTTGTTTTGGGCCCTCTTACTTTCTCCCTCTCTTGCATCAAATTTCAAAGTAAAGACCAAGGTTTGAGGATTAGGGATATTTATCAACTATATATTAATTCTCAGATCTACTTATTCAGATCTAACTTTTTTTTCCTGACCTACAACTATCTCCTGGACATCTCAAACTGGAAATCTCATAGACATCTAAAACTCAACACATCTGAAACTGAACTAATTGTCCTTCCCCCAATCCACGCTTACCCTTCCTCCCAATCTTCCTATGAGGGTACCATCATCATCCCAGTCATTCAGGTTAGCAACCTGGGTGTCATTCTTGACTCATTACTCTCTCTCAACCACTTTCCCCCCAACCCCCACATCCAATCAGTTGCCGCATCCTGTCAAATCTAACCTTATAACAAATATCTTATACTCTCTCTTCTCTCCTCTGACCCTGTAGCCACCCTAACACAAGGCCTCAACACCACATACCTAGATTATTATAATAACGGTCTGATTGTCTCAAATTTCTCCCTATTCCAGTCCACTTACCACTCAGCTATTAAAGTGATCTTCCTAAAGTGTAAGTCTGGCCATGTTACTTCCCTTTTCAACAATCTCCGGTGGCTCCCTATTATTTCCAGACCAGATGTAAAATTCTCTGTTTGGCTTTTAAAGACCTTCACAATCTGGACCCTTCCAATTTTTCCATTCTTTTCCCATCTTACTTCCCTACATGTGTTTTATGATCTAGTGACATTAGCCTCCTTACTATTCCCTGAAGAAATCTTCTATTCCCCCAATTACATGCATTTTCACTGACTGTCCTTCAGGCCCCGAATATTCACTGTCTTTATCTCCATCTCCTGGCCTATCTGGATTCCTTCAGATTTTAGCTAAAGCCCCACTTTCAGTAGGGAGCCTTTACCCATGCATCCCTCCAAGGTTACTCCCAATTTATCTTTTTTTTGGTACATAGTTGTTTGCATGTTGTCTTCCTTATTAGACTGAGTTGAGAACAGGGACTTCTCTGCACCTTTTTTATATCATAAGTGTTTAGCACAGGACAGATCATGTTGTAGGTGCTTAATAAATGCTTGCTGATGACTTGTTGAGTAGAGAAAGTTTCTTCAAAAATAACCAATATCAAAGGGATATCTTTATGGGAAATTGTCGCAAATACAGTATGTCCATAAAGTCCATGTGCAATTTACAAGTTACAACTATTTTAAATTGCACACAGACTTTATGGACACACTGTCTAAGATCAAGAACCATTCCCTAATATATAAATGGTAAAGATATAATAGTGATTGTCAAAATATAACCAGGGGTTGATTAGGGCATGTGCAGAACTGTCCTATCTATTTCTAGTCAATCATGTATATTAGCTCAACACTTGTGTTCTTTTGTGATTTCTAAGCAACCTCTTGCTTGGCCATTGAGGAAGAAGAACCAATCAGTCAATGAGTGGGTGTTTTAAAAACAGTGTGTCAATCTTTATCTCTCTTCTTTTGACCTTCCAGGTGCTAGTCAGTAACTTGGAGATTTCCCATGAAGGGTAGAGGAATGGTCAATTTATACTTTTCCCCAACCCCACTGACATTTGATTTTGAGTATGTAGTAACTTAAAATACCTGGCCTGCCTAGACAAACCTAAGTCTGGATATCAGAATATTAGCTGCTCCTTCTATTTTATGTTTCTTTCTTCAATGTAAGTGTCCAGACATCAAATTTGAAACAGTCGTTTTCATGTTTGGAAGGTGCTTTGTGAATCTAGTTGCAGAATTTCTGGGCTCCCTAGTTGGAGATGGCTTATTTCAAGGGGAAATTTTTACACACACATGTGGAAAAAAAATCCTCAACAGGAGGAAGAGCATGAGCTTTGGCCATCTGGCAGTCAAGAAGACATTGACTATGATGTCAATGAAGAGGTCAAGTAAAATGGCATTCTACCTATTCGGCAGTCCTGAAAACTACTTAATGTTCTGACAATGTTTAAGCCTCACTTTCTTAGTAAAATGTAGCAGCCCCTTACCCTCTCACTGGAGCATGGAGATATCCTCTGCCTGCCCTCAAGGCACCGTGTAGGAACTTGAGAATCCCAGATAGGCTCTGCCTCCTTTCAGCTATTTATAACTTATTGGTTGCTCCTCATTGACAGCTGGTAATGCAGGGTACCAAATAATTGCTTGTTATTTCCTTTTCTCTGTGGAAACTAATTGCCTATTCCATACTTGGTTTATGTTTATACATTAGGTGTATTCTTAATTTCATTTCTTGCTAGGGAAAACCCTAACCTTCCAAACCGTAACCATTACTATAGTTAGAAACTCTGTAAGTAGCAACTTTTTCTTAGGAATTTGAGGAGGGGGAGGGGTTGATGGCAGAATGAAGCCCTGGGGAGTCTAATTGTCTGATTAAGAAGCCAGGCTACTCCAAAGCAATAATCCTAGATCCAACCCCAATGGCAAATAAAAGACATTTGGTGCAAGTTTCCAGGCCATCCAGCCTCAGCTATGTAGTGCACATAATATCAGCTATTAGTTATTTTACAATTTCTTTTGTGCATAGGAAATAAATATCTATTGCATGCCTGCTTCATATCCTATTTTGAGTCCTAGTCTATCCCCTACTTTTGGAGATACCTTAGATATGAAGCAAAAACCAAGCAGTACATAAACCATTCTTAGCGTGCCAGAATAGGGGGTGTAAAGAAACAAAGAATGTGGAAAAAAACATGTCTGATCAGCTTTCATATAGTGCAAGCTACTCTGGGACTGAGTCCAGTCTGCTGTATATGTATGGGTCCAACGAACGGGTCCTATAGTGGAGAGGAAAGGAAGGGAAAAAAGTTTCATTAGTGACGACGGAGAGTGCACAGTCCGAGCCCCTGCGTACTGGGCAAAAGTTTTATTATAAGAAAAGGAATAGCAAACTTTAAATCATTATTTGAATGCTCCCTTCAAATCACCGATATTAAGAGAAATAAAATGAAAACTCTGAAGTTTTACTTTGTGCTGCAAATTACCAACGATGATCATTGATAATAGCAACAATGAAGGTGATAACAATAATGTAAGTATTTATATATGCCGCCTCATGGTGAGCAAAGTGCTTTACACACCTTGTTGACCCTCACAACAATCCTGAGAGTCAGATTGTATTATTTTCCTTACTTTATAGATGAAGAAATGGAATCTGACAAATTAACGACTTGCACAAGGGGACAATCTATCAAGTGTCTGACATAGGATTTGAATTCAGGTGTTCTTGGCTACAATTCCAGTGTTCACAGATGCCCTGTGCAATCTAGCTGTCTCAAAAATGAGAACGTAAATGCTGGAGGACCTGTAAGAAAGCAGGCATGTGAATACATTGTTGGTTAAGCTTTGAATGTGTATAATAATTCTCGATATCAATTTGGAATTATGAAAAAAACCCTCCTTAATTATCCTTATCACTTGACCCAGTGATTCTACTCTTGGGCATATGGCACAAGGATGTCAAAGACAGAAAAAAAAAACATTTAATTGTACACCAAAATATTCATTATAACAAATATTGTGGTAGTAGAGACCTGGAAAGAAAGTGGGCATCCATCAATTGGAGAATTTTTAAATTATGGCATACAATTATAGTGAATATGAGTGTGAAAGAAATGAAATATAAAAATAATTTAGAGAAACGTGGAAAGATGTGTATGAACTGGTATAGATTGAAATAAAAAGAACAAGAGAGCCATATAAATCCTGACTATAATAATGTAATTTGGATTACTGAACAGAAGCTGAACTAAAGGATAAAACAGGGAAGTTGTTTTGCTGAGGTGATAATGAAACATAACTTCGCATAGCAGAATGGCAGAAGTATATACACTGTCAGCTACAGTCACTCTACTATTTGCTTTTTTTTTCTGTTATAAGGCAAAATTCAAGGCAAGGAGAAGGGAAAAGAGGAATGGTGGAAGGAGGTTCTAACAGATAGTACTGTGACATAACGACAAAAAGTAATGTTTTAATTTGTTTAAAATTAACACAAAAATGGATTGAATCAGTTCTTTTTTTAACTTTGATTTTTGTGACAAAGTTCAAATGAAACTATTATTTATACTGAATACATTTATTATATCTAGAGGACATTATAATATCATCTAGAATTTTTAAATAGATGTGAGATTTAAGAAAATATGTGATCCATAGTTTTAATTATTTCCACAATAAAATTTTTACTAGTATTGATTGGTTCATATTTATTATGCCTCATGATTAATTAAGTCTAATTTTTATGTTAAATTTAATTTAATATATTTTCCATTTAATTATTTTCTCATGATCCATCAAGTAGTAGCTTTCTGCTCTTTCTGTCAATTATCAGATTTCATGGTTTCAGTTAATACTTTCATGCATGAGACTCTCAGATCTGTAGCTCCAGCCCTAGACTCTCCTGAGCTCCATTCCCATATCATTACCTGCCTATTGGTCATCTCTATCTGGCTATTCCTTAGGCATCTAAAAAATAACATGTCTAAAACATAATTCATTATCTCTGCCCCCCCCAAAGTGGTCATCTAATCTTTTATTTTTCTTCCTGTCAAGGAGACCACCATGTTTCTAGTAGCCTCGGCTTGCAACTATGATGTTATTCTCCACATCTCATCTCACTCTCACTCATTCCGCATGTCCAGTCAGCTCCTAATGCTTTATTACTTTCGCTCTTGTTCTTTCTTTTCCTTTACTGAATCTCAGGCTGGATATGCAACAGCCACTCAGAACTTGATGCTACTACTTATCAACAGAGAAGTTTTAAGATACTCCATTCTTCTTAATTATGCTGATTTACACTTCTTAGACAGCCAGGTACTCCCCTACTCCTGGGGACCTACAATGTTGGTGCCAGATGCCCCATGCCAGATGTGGTGTAGACATTCATTGACTTTTGCCTTCCTATAGCTCAGAATTCCTGAACCCAAGTTGATGTATCTTGTTAAACTACCAAACTGCTTCTCTTACAGCATGCTCTGTGCTTATGTACTTCTTATCTTCTAAATTGTATTATATTAATCTATATACATCTTATGTCTTCTTACTTGTTGTTGCCAGTGTATTGGTGGATTTGAGGAGTTTATCCCCTTCACGCTGACAATACCGGGTGGGATTATTATGAGCAAGGAAGTTATGGGTCAGGCCCGGGAAAGTTTTAGTTAGCTTTACCTCTGGATGGATGATTTTGGGCCTAGATGTGGGTGCTTTGGACAAAAAGAGTATATGGACAGTTTGGGAGACTTTGACGTAGAGCTTCTGAAATCTCAAGGAAGCTGTTTACTTACTTCTTTTACCTCATTTTGGAGGATTTTATCTTACTGAAGTGCTTTCAGCCACCTCAGGAATTGTTTTTATGCAGAAAATATTTGAATATATTTTTATTAAAAAGACTGTTGGAGCCCTTGGTCTCTGAGTGATACATTAAACCAGATATGGAATGAGGAGCATTATCATTTCTCAAACTTCTCTAACGTAGAGACCATCTCTTACTTATTTCCAAATCAACTAGCAAAGTGCATGTTGCAGGAACCTGATACATGTTTTCTGAATAAATAGAATATAGCAACCATCTGACATCTGAACTTAAGTTAGTGATAAAACATTTTTGATTTCTTATTTGATATGAAAAAAAAGTGCTCCACACATACCTTCCAAGACACTGATGTTTGGACAGTTTTTTGGTTTTTTTTTCCCCTTACCTTCCTTTTCCTTTAAAAATCCTGGATTGCTCAGATTCTTATAAATCAAATCAATTATAAACTAAGGTTCCTGACTAAAAAAACCACAATATTCCTCATTTGAGTCTCTTATATTGCCTTAAGTCATTCTGCAAAGAAACTATCTAAAGTGCAAAGTAATGCAATCCTTAGACTCTAATTAGCATCTTAAAACTTTCTGTTTCCCAAGGCACTTTGGTCTGAAAAAGTTAATTAGCCAGGAGGACAAGGAAGTGATCTCATATTTTTATGAGTTACTGTGTTTTGTGTAGCATTATCTGATATCTGAAAGAAAGGGCTAGAGAGAGCATTCAGTACTTTCAAAAAAAAAATCTGAGGTCATCATAGACATTTGTTATCCCAAATTGTAGGCTATGATAATCTGTGTTCTAAGCAAACTTCACTTTTAAAATGTCTGCATGTGAAAAGAAAAAGTATAACAATGTACAAATCACATCTACAACCAAGGATAGGTCATGGCTATCTTTATTTAAGGGGTGGTCGTTCTACTAGACATGAAGGTGAACATTCTGGAGAAGCCTTTCTTTGCTACCCAGGTTTTCAGGGAGAGTTAAGTATTCTTTTAAATAATGGAAGAAATAAAATTATTCCAAAAAACCCCAATAAAACAAAAGAAAAGATAGACTTCTGTGCCTGAAGGTTGGAAGAATGTGACACAAAGAGGGATGAGAACAAGGACCACTGAATATGTGGAGCAATGAATAGGGACATGAGGTTTGGTTTTTCCCTGAGAGTTAGTTAATTCTTTTTTTTTTTTTTTTGTTGTTGTCGTTGTTTTGTTTCTGTGTCTATCTGGAAAGTGTGTGCTTCACATGCTTTTTGTTTTGCATGACTGCACAATTATAACATATATAAGATTGCTTGTGAAGTGGGGCATGGGGCAGGAGGCAGAGAATTTGAAACTCAAAATTTTAAAAATATATATTAAATATGGTTTTTACATATAATTGGGGAAAAATAAAAGTTTTTTAAAAGAAAGTGCATGCTTCAGTTCCCTGCCCAAAACTACTCAATGCTTAAAATGCTCTCCTTAAAGACACCATGGCTTATGAAGATGATAACATAATCAGCCCTTAGGAGGCATTGTATCCATCAGTCAAACAATCTGGAGAACTGAGCAGTTCATGACATACAGGAGAGACTCATACTTTCCATATAAACACAGGAATAAAGTTGTAGCATGCAGGTTGGGAAGAAGCCTAAAGGAAAATGTTTTTTGGTAGCAGAGAAGAAAGCCAACCACAAATTTAAGGAGTGATCCCTGGAAATTGAAGGCTGAGCCATACAGCACATCTAGGTTACCAAAATTAGCTACCTGCCCAGCAGAGACTTTGTAGGCATGGCAAGTGTCATGAAAATATCAAGAGGAAGGAAAAGACATTCATTGCCTCTAGTACTGGAGGCATAAATTGAAGTATTCTGAGTTGTGCTTACTCTTCCCATGGACAATGCATGTGTTTATAGAAAAGTGCTTTATGGGAAGTAGTGTTTTATAGCTATGTTATTTTTTATTATTCTGCCATCTTAGTAATATCTTTAGTAGATTTGAGTTAATTTTGTCTACCGGCTTGACTTTTAAAGGGAAGTTCATTGGTAGAAGCTCATGAATTGTAGTTTTAGGAGTGTAGACCCACAGAAGTATCTTTGGAGCGAAATTAGCAGAGGTTAACCCCCAACTTACAAACCTATGAGTGGTAAGTGTTGGAGAAAGATAGATGCCTGAGGAGATAATATGTAGGTAATAGTGAATCTTTTCTTACCAAAGACAAAATGGATTTTCTGAGAAGGGAGTAGTTTCTTGAATTCCCAAAAATCATGATGCATGTATTTAGGCACTATGAAAATAGAGGTCATTCAGTCATTCAGTAATGGTCAGAGAAAGAAGAGATGAGTGACAACTACTGAGGAATACCGAGGCAGCCATTTGTATTTTTAAAATATACTCCGATAAAATATAGTGTAGCATGCTGGACAGAGAACTGTCTTCTTAGATTTGAAGTCTAACATTCTCCTCCTTCTTACCCTGGACTCAGGTTTAAAATACTTGCGAAGGGAGAGACGCTGGTTTATGCTATGTTGTGCTGGCCTCTCTTAAAGAGAGTCCCTCACCCATATACACATATTGGAGTCGCTGGGTTCTAGTCAAGAGCTATGAATTTCTTGTCTGTGTCCACACTTGGGATTGGATTAGCTGTGTCTTCACTTCACCCTGGACAGAGGGAGCTAAGCCGGGACTGGGAAAAGTGGGGTTGGAATTACACATAAACACACACACACACACGCAGTTAAGATACTGTTCTTCTAAAATAAATGAGACTTTAACGTGGAAAAAAAAGAAGTCTTCCTGGAGTTCCTGAAAACATTCACTCCCTTCTCCTCCTCCTCTTTCTCCTTCTCCTCCTCTTTCTCCTTCTCCTCCTCCTCCTCCTCCTTCTCCTCCTCTTCCTCCTCCTCATCTTCTTTCTCCTTTTCCTTCTCCCTTTCTCACCACATGTCTATACATCTGTATACATATATATCTGCATGTATATGTTTGTATATACATATGTATATTGCAAAATGTTATAATATTTAAACTTTAAAGCTGTAAAGTACTTTATAGAACATATAGTCTCACTCCCTAATTTTATAGATTAAAGAACCCAAGGTTCAAGTATATTAAGTAACTTCTTCAAGGTCAGTGCTAATAAGCATAACATGTGAAGGCTTTTAGTTTAATAAATTTGAATAATTTAATACATTTTTTTAAGTGTATCGTAGCAAGTAGTTTAAAGTATGAAGTATATTATTAGTGACATTTTCCTAAATTTAGGAAACTGGGACAAAAGTAAGACTTTCTTATTTTATAGAATAAATAATTATATATGTACTGCATCCTTGTAATTATGTACTTAAAATTATTATAACTTCCCCCAAATTTTGCTTGCTCCTATGAAATTTACATTTTCCCAGTCCTTCAAATTTATTAACATGAAGGCCTCCTTCTGGCCAAATCTATCTTCATTTTTTTTCCTCCTGAAATAGTTCCATGAGAGAATATTGTACATGCATCTGTTCCCAGAGAAACAGCTTAAAGGAACTAGAGAAGAGAAGCATAACATGTTGCATTTTTCATTAGGCTTTTTCCTTGATTGTATTTGTACCTTCTCTTATTGTTTTTTTCTAGGCAGAAGAGCCTGATGGTTTATAAAGTGATTGTTTCTTTGAATACCAAGACAGTTTATTAAAGCTGGTTATCATATTACTGAATGTTGTAGACTAGATGCAATCTCAAAAATTCTTTTGGAAATTAAAAAAAAATTCATGGAATGCAGTTCCTTTTCACTTTGATTTAATAGAATGTCTCTTGTCTTTCAAGAGGCAACTTGAATACCTTCTTCTCTATGAAGCTTTTACTGCTATCTCCAGCTGCTAGTGCCCTCCCTCAACAACTACTTTGTATTTAATCTGTGTATTAATTCTATATGGACTTACATACGTAGTGGTTGGAGCCCCTCTTCCATTAGACTATAGATCCTTGAGAACAGAGAACTGTTTGGGTTTTTTTCTTTGTATCCCTAATGCCTAGCACAGTGCCTGTTGGCACTCAATGCACACAGTATGCACTTAAAAAACGCACTTGAGCTGATTGATTGCTAGGTGTTACAAGTAATGTACAGAAATCCCAAAGTGTAATACTGGAATGGTCTAGCCCTGAATTGTAAAACATCCGAGCAACTGTGATAATATACCTTCTGTGTTTAAGGGGAACCAAAGAGAGGGAGAAAGTTCTATTTGTAGTTGAAAGATTATGTTGCTTCTAAATGGAATAAATGTGCTCACATTTTCCCCTGTTTTTATTACACACACACACACTGGTGTGATAGATCATATCACACACTTCCTCAAATTTCTCTTTCATTGCTATTTTGTTTATGTTAGTATCGACTCATGAGCTATATTCCCAGGAAGCAAAATGTAGTATACATTTCAGTGATCTATACAGCCTAACCTTAAAAGGCATGGTCTATGTAATTTCACAGAGACATTACATTCTGTGTCATTTAGATTTATGTGTGGCTTTGAAATGTTTTCTCAGTGGGAAAATATTATTTTCTTTTCTTCAAAAAGGCAATAGTCATCTTGTCAGCTAAGCTACAGAAAAGGTCTCATCCCATAAACGCCCA
>JAQQSZ010011875.1:0-12143 GCA_028646595.1 Phalanger gymnotis | reverse complement strand
CAAAAACAAACACTTTTGAAAGGGGACAGGGTCAAGGGAGAAAATTCAATAAAGGGGGATGGGTTAGGAAGGAGCAAAATATAGTTAGTCTTTCACAACATGAGTATTGTGGAAGGGTTATACATAATGAGATGCATGTGGCCCATGTTGAATTGCTTGACTTCTTAGGGAGGGTGGGTGGGTGGGAAGGGAAGAGGGGAGAAATTCCGAACTCAAAGTTTTAAAAACAGATGTTCAAAAACAAAAACAAAATGGCTTTTGCATGCAACTAGAAAATAAAATACACAGGCAATGGGGCATAGAAATTTATCTTGCCCTACAAGAAAGGAAGGGAAAAAGGGATGAGAAGGGAGTGGGGTGACAGAAGGGAGGGCAGACTGGGGAACAGGGCAACCAGAATATACACCGTCTTGGAGTGGGGGGGAGGGTAGAAATGGGGAGAAAATTTGTAATTCAAACTCTTGTGAAAATCAATGTGAAAACTAAATATATTAAATAATAAACTGAAAAAAAAATAAAGATGTTGGACTAGGAAAAAAAAAACTCCTTTTCTCACCTACTTGTTCTTCCTTTCATACAACATTTCATCTCCAATTTCCATGCCTTTGTACAGATTCCCAGAATCCCCAAATGGCAGAGTTTGGAAGTTGGAACGGACATCTTGTCCAATCTAGACATGAAAAGAATCTCCCTATTCAACCATTCTGTAGAGCCATTTGGAACTATCCCCAAAGGGCTATAAAAAACAAACGATTCTCCTAGCCTTGTGTCTTCCAAGGCAAGTTAATTTCTAAATATTTGACAATAGACTGTACTCTCACCTTGTCTCTGCCTCATAGAGTCCCACATGCACTATTTCCTGCGTGAAACCTTCCTTCATCCCTCCTATTGCCAATGCCCTCCTTCCCAAACTACTTTGCATTTAACTACTAAGTATATATTTGTGTTAATTCACTTTATATATGCTGCTCATATTTTATGTGTTTGTTATTTCCTCCATTAAGATGTAAATTCTTTGTTTATAGAGATTATTAGTACTTGTGCCTATCACAGTGTCTAACATATAGAAGATATTAGATGGATGGATAGATAGGTAGATAGATAGAGCATGGGTTATGGATACAATCCAATGAGGCAGTCCCTAGACTCAAGGAGATTACTTTCTAAATTGAGGGGAAGACAACACATAAAGGGGAGCTGGAAAGCAAGTATAGGAAGAAGGTAAGACTACCAAAGGGGAGATGGAGAAGTTCAGAGAATGAGGAAAGCTGGGATTGAAATGAACATGGCTGGAGGCATCCCATGAAATAGAAGTCCAGTCCAAGGACTCACCAGTTAGAAAAATGGGAAGGCTGCTAGTAAGGAGGTAGAGAAGTCCAGAGACAAAATGGAGTTGGGAGTGAAATAATCATAAAATAACAACCCATATACCCATTAATCAATCGAATTTTAAATACTTATTGTATTATTGATTAAATTTTGTTATTGCAAATGGATTTTTACTTCTTAATTATGTTTTTTCTCATTAGTTTTAATTTATCCTATCTTTTCTTCTATGGGTCTGTGGGGGGAAATGGAGGGAGGAGGGGAAGGATTAGATTATCTTTAAAATCTAACATCTTAGGGGTCTATAAGTGGCAAGTATTGGGCAAGGTGTGAGGCTCAAGCTTAGGACCAGGAATGGAAGAAGAGTAAAGAGAAGAGGTTCATATTTAAGGTAAATGAAAATGATCCCATTTTTAGTTGGACATATGGAAGGTGAGAATTGTAGGGTTACTTCAAAGAAAAAGGTAGGAACAGTTTGTCAGAACCTGGAGTGGAGAGCAGCTCTGTGTTTACACTACAGTAGCCAAGGGAGGGATGAGGAAAGAGCAGTAAGTCTGAGATCCAAACAATGCCTTCTTGGAGGAGCTACTCTCCCTCACCTAAGGCCTTGAGAAATTGTTCCTTGAAAAGGGTAAGAGAAAGGGAAAATAGTAGTCTGGGCTCACTGCCAGAGTTTTTTCCCTAAAGAAAAGAGAAATGTTTTTGTCCGGAAGTAGCTGAGGATTTTAGTGAGCATTTATTACAAGAGGTGCTGGCTCTGTATTGAGTTAGAGGATCATCAGATGAGGCTTTCAGGGGGCAGAACAGAAAAATGGTACAATGAGGGCCTAGAAACAATGATGCTTCCAGGCAGAACCATGGGGGAGGGAGGGGAAGGGAAAAAGAATAAGCATTTATAGAGTGCCTACTGCATGCTATGCAGTGTGCTAAGTGTTTTACAAGTATCATCTCATCTAATCCTTATGATAACCCTGTGAGGTAGGTGTTGTTATTATCTGCATTTCACAGCTGGGGAAACTGAGGCAAACAGAAGCTAAGTGTCACATAGCTAATAAGTATCTAAGGCTGGATTTGAACTCTTTGACTCCATGCCCAGTGCCCTAACCATTGTGCAACCTAACTGGGGTGGCCAGGCTTTTAGCCAGACATTGATAATGATCATGGTGTGATGTGTTGGTAAACAAAATGGGCTCCTTAGCACTTAGTTCAACCAAGTGCCCTTGAATAGTTTGGCCTTTGTTTCCTTTGAGTAATTCAGTGTATTTCACTGAGCTTTACTAGGTGCTAAGCCCCAGGCCCAAACACCTATTAGGTGTGGAACCTATGTGGGTGTGGATTGGTGACTGGGATGGGGCCCAAAGTGTGGCTGGCTAAGGGGAGGTACTAACTCCAGAGCCATGCCTGTCTTGAGTCTTACTAAGTGCTAAGCCCCAGGCTCTAACCCCTATTAGGTGTTAACCTAAACCTATGTGGATGTGAACCTCCCAGGGTCCTAAGGGGAGGGACTAACTCAAGAGCCAATCATAGCAGCCTAAGTTCTGGTCATTCAGATGATGTTTGATAACGTCTGAAGCCCTATAAGAAGAGAGGACAGAGCCATTTGCGCAGGGCTCTCACTTGAGATGGTGTTGATGCGGAGACTCTGGGCAGCTGTAGCCAAGGGCCCTCCAGCTTGTAACCTGGATGCTGAGATTTTGTTAAACTCCGGTAACTATGTATTGGGATTGGCATCAGACAAGGTCTGTCTGTTGATGTTTGCAATTTGTTTGTATTTGTCCTGAAGTTCAGGGTGCTGGCTTTTTCCCCTGAACTGAGTGAATGATATTTGTATGCTGAATTAAAGTAAGCTTGTCAACCCCTTCACGTAGCTTTCCTTAGTTAAGCAGATCAAAAGAACATGTGCTTTTGCAGCGTGCTGGTAGCATTCTTGTTGTTGGGCTTTCACCTCCACAACAGCTGCTAGCCGGATTGTTGAAACATGTGGGGAGCAGGGGAATAGGGGAAGTTAAAAAGGATATGCTTATTCTCTCCTCTCCTGTGTAGCATTAACCACCCATGCAATCCTAGTAAACTCATTCCTAGCCTTTCTTAGTCACAAACACTTTCAGAATCTCCCTAAACCACCATTACTCAAGCAATAGACCAACTTTTATATAGCATATATACTGAATACTTGTACTCTGAACTTGTAATCTGGAAGACATGAGATCAAATCCTTTTTCAGACACTTAGCTTTGTGGCCTTAAGTGAGCCCCTATATGCCTATCTGCAAAATGAGGGCATTTGATCTAATTACCTCTAAAGTCCCCTTAAGTCTCAAAATCAATAATCCTATGAAGTCACTTTCCCTTCTCTTTAAAGAGGTCAGTACAAGGCAGGGTTGTAATCTTTTCCATACTAACTCCAGCTGATTTTGGTTTCCCACTTCCTCAACCTCCTCCATTCTCTTGATCTTTATCTTCATTCCTTGCCCATGAATAGGAATGCCCCTAACTCAGACTCTCTGCCCTACTTAACTGAATTTGCCTCAGGTGTCAGAATTCCTAGTTATGACTCTGCTTGCATACATAGTATATAGCAAAGACTGTTCACCTCAAAATCAAGAAACACTTGGGTTAATTTTAATCTTGCCTCTGACACTAGCTGTTTGATTATAAGCAAGTCATTTAAACTCTTTAAGTCTTAGCTTCCATATCTGTAAAATGGGAATATTATCTGTAGTTACTATCCTCATAAGATTTTATGTGGATCAGAGGAGAGAATTGTATTCAAAAGTCCTTTTTGGACCTCGAAATGATGTAAACACAGCCCATGCTCTGAAATTACTCTGTCAAACCCCACTCATAATTAGAGACTGAATTACCAGAGCATAGATGTTGTTTCCCCTCAAGGTTCTATGGGTAGCCATGAGAGATTGGGAGATTGTTTTTTAATGGCATAATTTATAATCTCACACTAGTGAGATTTCCTCCCATGATTACTAGTTGATATCAATTATTCGACTGGACATAATTAGCTTTTAGAAGATGGGTATTTACTAAAGTGGTGTGGTAAGATCAGTTGGTATAAATAAATATTTCCTCAAAAGTCTTTGACCCATTGTCCCCACAAATATAAAGAAAGTGCAGAGGAAAATGGATTTAAGCTTAAAGAGTAGATGTGGTGAAAGGCACAGTTCTTGCTTACTTTCCTCTCCTTCGTGAGACTCTGATGATATTCTCCTTGCTGATATTTTAGCATTCCCAATGGTATCCTTATAGCATCTTGAGGATTCCTTTCCTTGGTTTTTCTACTTTGTTCTAGGCTTCAACATAGACATTGAATTAGATGTTCTGGGGATGCTGCTAAAACCAGGATGAAAATGGGAAGGCCAAAATATAAACTGAATTCTTGTTCATGTACATGTTGGACTAACTAGCCTCTGAGGCTCCTTCCATCCATGAGCTTCTTATTCACGTGAAGAATCAAACAGGTGGAACAATTCTTGGGGAATAACCTGCCAAAGGCTCAACTTGTCTACATTCCTTTAGGATTCACTATAATTCAGTCAAGTCATAAAGTCAGAAATCTGGTATTTGAAATTAATTTAGAAGTCATCTAGTTCAGTATACTTCATTTTACAGAAAAAGAAACTGAGGTCTTAGAGAGATCAGGTGACTTACCCAAGATCACAAAGGTAGTGAGTGTATATAGAAGCAAAATTCAAATCAAGTTCCCAAGACTCCAAATCTCACAATCTTTTCACTTCATGGCATTGATAAGAGGCAATGTGGTAAGACACCTGATAAAGCATCAGAAAACCTGGATTCAATTTCTTCCTCCTAAAAGAGCATGATGACCCAGCAGACAGAGTGCTAGGTGTAGAGTTCAAATCCAGCCACAGACATTTACTAGTTATGTGACCCTGGGCAAGTCACTTAATCTTTTCCTATCTCAGTTTCCTCAACCATAAAATGGGGATAATAATAGTATCTTCTTCCCAGGGTTGTTGTAAGGCTCAAATGACATGACATTTGTAAAGTGCTTAACATAGTGCCTGGCACTTAGTAGGTGCTTAATGAATTCTTCTTTCCTTCCTTTCTTCTAGTTACTTTCTATATGACTTCTAGCTAATCACTTCAGGCCTCTGAGCTTCAGTTTCCTCTCTTCCTACCTCACAGGGTTGCCATGGGGACCAAATGAGCTAATGGTGTGAATATACTTAATAAACCATAGATTGTTATATAAAATGTAAGAGTATTAATATTGAATCTTCTTGGAAAGAAAGGCCACTTATCAATCAATCAACAAGTAATTATTAAGTGCTTGGTACATGCCAGGAGCATTTCCAGAGAGGATTATATAAATCTGTGAAGGGTTGCATGTATTTTTAAAGCCTTCCCTGATCTTCTCCTAGGGGAAATGATCTTTCTTCAGAATATGGATGACAATTTGTTTGTGCCTTTCTTATGAATTTATTTTATTCTATTTTGTGTTATAGCTATTTTTATATGTGTGGGAACTCCCCTATTAAATTGCAAACCTTTTGGGAGCAGAGAGCATCCATCACTCATCATTGTATCTTTCTGCTCCTCAGAACCTAACATAGTGCTCTACTCATAACAAGAATTTAATAAATATTTGTTACGTTTAATGGACAGAAGGACATATTTTGAGTCCAGATGATACTGATGAATAGTATAAAGGAATATAAGGATGTGTGGTATCGGAATAGAAGGCAAAAAGAGAGTATATTGAAATAGGTGAAAACACAAAGAGAAGGGCATCCCAAATGTGCAGTTTGAAACAAATGGTGTCTGTTTTTTTCCAGGTTGCATAAGTTAGAACTTACTTTTCTTCTGATGGTTTCATTTGAATCTTATTCTTATCTTACTATTTCTCCTCTTCATCTACAGTACTCAGCACAGTGGTAGACATACAGTAGATTATCAATAAACTCTTGTCAAATGATTTTATAGTGTTTTCAACTTTTGAAGGGCTGTTTTGAGGAATAATTTAGATATTAAGGACTTCATTTCCTAAATTAAACCTTTGTGAAAATCTTCTGGAACAAGTCAATAGCTAATTACACACAGCTTGATTTTTCCCTCCTGCTTATCCACAGGGAAATTGAAGTAAGAGTCAACCACCTCCCTTTCAGTACCATGGTCAGGGAATGCGGTAGAGACTTGTGAGTTGAATCAGCACCATGGCGAGGCTGGGGCAGCACACTGTTGTTGGTGTCAGGGTGGTGAATATCTCTGTGTTATACAAAGGAGAAAGAACAGTGATTGCTGCTAGTAGATAATTACATTAGCCAAGTTGGATTTTCATAGTTGGGTGTTCCTTAAAATTCTCTGAAGCCAACTCCTTCATTTTACAGATGAGGAGCTGAGAACATGGGAAATAAAGTGACTTTCCCAGGGTAGCACGAGTAAATATCAGAAGCTGGATTAAAGCCTACATCTTCCTGATTAGAGACAAAGCATGCTGTCCAGTATATCACACTGTCTTCCTCAGTTCCTTTTACTAAAAAATATCAGGAAAAATCTGTATGGGGCAGTTCAAAATAAGAAATAAACATCCTTCCATATTCTTAGTGGTAGAACTTAAACAGCCAACATTCTACAAAATTCTCATAGGTTAATGACTATTTTTGTACTTGCAAAGACCTTTATTTATCCAAAATCAATAAAGACAAAGAAGAAAAGAATATTATTTCTTATCTCCGAGGGAAAGCTCCTACTCCCTTACCCCTGAGCTTCCGGAATATGTGGGGCTCTCCATATAGGGGTTGACAGAAACTTTCTTAATTTCAGGGAAAAACCAAACTGTCCTGAGCAAAAACCCTTTTATGATTCACTTTACAATATAGAGTAACCCAAATGAAAGACTGTATAAAACATTTCTAGTTGTCCCTTTCACAAAACGTATTATGTCATTATTTATTTATTTATTTCCAGGAATCCCTTTCACACATAAGATGATCCCACTGGTGACTCAGACAAAATTTTACTTTGAAGCTCTACACCGAAGGACACTCAAAGTTGTTTGTAAATGGAGATTTACTGCCTTCTGATACTTTTGAAGGGTATAACTACATTGTTTGAGATCCTCAGGAAGTTTCCCTCATGTAGGCATATCTTTCTGTGTCTCCTTCAGTATGCTGACCTATGGGGAGGTGATCAAAGGTGCAATGTGATTCATCCATTTTCCTTCTTCCTCAGGCATCTTGCATGCTATGGTTATGTTCAGTACTTTCTCCAGTGATTAGGGTCAAGGTAATCTGTGATGTAAGGTCATTCTGAGAGAGTCTGGGTTGCATTTCCAAGCAGGCAATTGTTTGAGGCACTATCTTTATCACTACAAACTATGTTAGAGAGCTCCTGATGTAACATTCCTACCAATGTTATGAACACCACTCTTCCTTATGTCTTTGGAAGTCCTGGTGCAAATTGTTCACAGACTCAGGGAACAGCCGCCTAAATTGTAGGATATGACTACATAGATATAAGCAGATCAATTAACCAAACTCCAAGCATTCATTAGGCTACTATGAGTCAGGCCCTGTGCTAGGATCATTCATATTACTAACCTATCAGAGCCTATTTTAGTTTCTTCATCTGTAAAATTAGGGAGGTTAGGCTAGATGATCTTAAAGGTTACTCCAGTCTCCAGATTTCTGATCCGCCATCATTTTGGCCATTCCTTCTAGTGTCACAGGTGGCTATAGCCCTATCGCTACACAAGGCTACTATCATATTGCCACATATTTAAGGGGCATGAAATTAACCCATGGTTAATGTGAACACTAGAGTAACAACACAGCCTTAGGTTTTCATGACAGGTAGCTTTCATGATAAGAAAATTATCCCTTCCTGGTTGAAGAACTCCCTTGTTGGAAGAGGGGAACCCCTCTTGAAAGATGATATATGTTTTAAGATTGAGTCTTCAATGATATTTGGGTACTCATATTGAAAGTTGATGTAGGAACCATAACCTAGGAGTTCAAGAGATCTAACTGCCCAATAGTGATCCAAATAATGAATTTCAAAAAGTACAAGTGAATTTATGTTGGGAAGTGACTGTGTTTAGGGACTTTTAAGGTGCAGTTGAATAAGGAATTAAAGGTTCAACTAATTTAGTTCCTGCATACCTGGCAAGTATCATAGATCTTAAAACTTAGTTCAAGTGATAAATTGCACAAGAGCAAAAGGAAGCAGACTCAGGTTTGAACACATGGGAAAGAAGAATCTGGGGAGATAGGGTGGGAACATTCCCAGAATAAGAGTTAAGAACTAGATTTTTGTTGTGGAGTCATTTTAGTCATGTCCAACTCTTCACGACTCCATTTGGGGTTTTCTTGGCAGAGATACTGGAGTGGTTTGCCATTTCCTTCTCCAGCTCATTTTACAAATGAGAAAACTAAAGTAAACAAGTTTAAGTATCTTGCCTAGAATCAGACAGCTAATAAATGTCTGAAGACAGATTAGAGCTCATGAAGATGAGTCTTCCTAAATTGAGGCTCAGCACTCTATCTGCTATGCCATCTAGCTGCCTGAGCAAAATTAGAGGATCATAGATTTAGAGTTGGAGGGGACCTCAGAAGCCATCTACTCCAACCTCCTCATTTTTCATGAGGAAACTGAGACCCAAAGAGGTAAATAGCCTTACACCAAATCATACAACTTGTGAGTAAATGAACTAAGATTTGAACTTAGGTTCTCTGATTCCAAATATAGCTTTCTTTTCATTGTACCATGTTGCCTCTCTCTATGAGTCATTGTCTTCCAGGCTTTATTAATATCAGGACTATCATAGCCTTTGCTTTGGTTGTGGTGTCCCACATCACTTAGCTTAATGGTGTAATAGAGATGTTTCCTGGTAAGACCTGGGGAAATGAAGCAGATCAGGAAAGTAGCAAGAATTTCCAATCAGGAGAAAGAGATACTTTGAAGAGAAGGCAGAAGCAAGAGAGCTCAAAAAAGCAGGTCCTTCAGAGTAAAGATGGCTTAGGATCCTTACCCAGGTGCTGATTTATCATCAGATATCAAACATATTCCCCAAACTAGGTCAGGAAATGGAGAATATCCTCTCAACACAAGATCATATTCAAAAGGATAATTCAATTTCATTCAACAGACTTTCATTACTGAAGCTTCTAGTGGTTGAATTGGAGCAAATAAAGCAAATGGTGAGAGAAATAAAAAAGTGAGGTTGAACAAAGGGTGAAGTAGGGCAAGAACTTCCAGGGTAGAGGGAAATGTAGAGTTGAACTGGTCAATTTTGGGTTTAGATTGTAAAGAGAGGACAGAGAGATCAGAATAAAGATGATTTTCTCAGAGAACAAAGAGTAATGGAGGGAATATAGACACCACAGACAAGGGAAGATTTGGGAGCAAAAAATGAAAGGGTAGAAGTATGATCATTTGTTCAGAAAAGAATTTCAGAGTTTAATGTCACAGAATTCATACAGTTATGAATGAGCTAAGGTGTTGTTACCCTTGTGGGTGGATCAGGTAGAGTAAAGATGAATTCCTTGAATATGAGGGCAAGGATTGAGGGTGGAGAAAAGACTGTGAGCTAGGTACTCAACTTCTTGAGGAAGGAGGGAAAATGATCTGGAGGCTAGGGAATAACTAGCCAGACTAGGGTTTGGACTTCAAGCTCTACATAACTGAAGTGAATCTAAAAGGTAGAAATGCTTCTGAGCAAAGATATAACCACTGAGAACTGAAAATAGGTCAAATTTGGTTTTTGAGGAAGAGAGTATGACAATATAGAGAACAGTCCAATTGTATGTGTGTGTGTGTGTGTGTGTGTGTGTGTGTGTGTGTGTGTGTGTGTGTGTGGTGGGGAGGGCTCAGTAGTTCATAAAATAGTCCAAACATAGATATAACCACACTGACAGGTACAGCCCCTCCCTCAGACAAGTCCTTTGGGTGCCATTGTACCCTTTACTTCTGGAAGGTAAGGAGATGATCTTGAAGTTGGTTGATTGGTTATGTCCTTTGTTCCAGAAGAGGACCAAAATAATATCACTATGTTGAAGTCAGGGTACAGTGTGTCCAACTGTGGCTGATCAGACCAATATGAACTCAGAATGCTCTACCACAGGTCAAGCACAAATAGTCCATATAAACATTTGGAGTAGAGATGACTCTAAATGTGCACATCTCATATTTCTTTTGAGCTACTGCAATTCTGCTTTGCTCATACAGCGCAGCGCCTTCTTTGATGTGGGCATGCCATGCTGGGTGGTCCTTTGCCAATGTCTCTCATGTCATGCAATTGATTCGAAAGTTCTTCAGGAAGACCTTGAGGGTGTTCTTGTATTACTTTTTCTGATCACCATGGGAATGCATTTCTTGTTCGAGCTTTCCATAAATAGTCTTTTGGGCAAATGTATATTTGGCATTTGAACAATGTGGCCAGTCCATTGGAGTTGCTTTCTCTGCAGTAGATTTTAAATGCTTTGGGGGAGTGGGACACACAAATATATACCAAGTTTACTCTTTCATGTGCTGACATTCTGAAGCAAAGTCTCATTCTCCTGGTACCAAATACAGCTCTGCCACTGAAAGAAGATGGAGGGGGAGCTAGGTGGTGCAGTGAGTAGAGCGCCAGCCCTGGAGTCAGGAGGACCTGAGTTCAAATACGGCCTCAGACACTTGACACACTTGCTAGCTGTGCGACCTTGGGCAAGTCACTTAATCTCAATTGCCCTGCCTTCCCTCCTCCAAAAAAAGAAAGAAGGTGGCAAAAACCTGGTCTGGAAGTCATAATGAGGAGCAAGGAGTGTGCTCTCACCCCCTCCTAGTCCAATGCTTAACAAAGGTAGCAGCCAATGTTTGAGTGATTAGGGATACAGTATCTCCTAGAGAAAGCCAGGTCTCCATGACCTCAAAATGTAAAGTATATGAGAGGAATGGATGTAAGATGAATGAAACCCATAAAAACATCAGGATTTGGCTTCTACTCAAGGTTTCCCCTGGCAACATCAAATTTTGACTTGTGCTTAAGTTTCCATGACAAATGGGACAGTCTTCAATTTCCATGTAAGCACTCAGCCTCAGGGAAAAATGACTTTCACCCAAGTCTGTGGACGATCAAGGCAACTTTTCATCTTTCTCTGGTGGCCTCCCACATTGCCTTCAGAATCAACAATACTCCAGACTGATGTTGCAGTATTTTAGAGTTAATACATCCCCATAAAGGGGAACCACTGAGATTTGATAGTTAAGCATTCTCTGTTCACCAAACCTTGCCTTCTCAGGTACATATAGCTAACATTAGACTTATAATATTACCATGTTTATCCCTTCTCCTTCTCAAAAAAAAGGATAGAAATCACTCTAGGCCAGTAGAAACCACCCCTCTCCCAACAACTATGAAGCCTCCATAATTCAAAGGACCCATCAAAAGCAAGTCTTCCTGATTCTCCTCCTGGCTTCCTTTATTTTTTTTGTGGCTTCCTTTCTTGCTGTTTCTTCTCAAAAGTTTTCATCATGAACACCACATGGCCTAGGAACTTGGGCCTCTAAACTGGTAAATACCTGGAGATCTGGTCCTTCGACATTTGAATGAACTGACACTTATGTCTGTTCCTTCCAAGATGACAAGGAATGATGCATCCCCAGAACATACCTTACACACATAGCATAAACTTTGGGGCCTAGTGTCTTAGCCTCTGGTTTTGCACAGAATCTGTCTGATGAGAGACCTGGAGCTTAGGTTCCTGAGGGCTGAGGTATTCTCATTTATCTTACATGGTCCAGTGAAGCAGAATAGGGCAAACTAGATCATAGCTCCATGCATGACAGTATATTTAGGGACAA
>JAQQSZ010011874.1:0-12143 GCA_028646595.1 Phalanger gymnotis | reverse complement strand
AACTTTTAAAAAAATAGATATTCGAAAGTAAAAAAGTTTTTTTTTTCATGCAACTAGAAAATAAGATGCACAGGCAATGGGGCATAGAGATTTATCTTGCCCTACAAGAAAGGAAGGGAAAGGGGGATGGGAGGGGAATGGGGTGACGGAGGGGAGGGCAGACTGGGGAACAGGGCAACCAGAGTGAACGCCATCTTGGAGTGGGGGGGGAGGAAATGAGGAGAAAATTTGTAATTCAAAAACCAAACATGTTAAAAATAAGTTAAAATAAAAATGTTAAAAAAAAAAAAGCAACACCTCAATGGAAGGGAACTGAACAAAGTACCTCAAAACCAAAAAAAAAAAAAAATAATTAGACCGCCAACTATACTCTTTATGCCTTATGAATGCTAGTGAACCAATCCACTACTCTAGAAAGCCAGACACTAGAAGTCATTATTTTTTTGTGATTAATTTCTTTTTTTGTGTTAGAGATGTGTCCAATAATAACTATAATTATTGCACATCAACATGAATTTACTTTTCATCAGTTGACACAGGAATGAAGCATAATTGCATTGTACTTATACCTAACCTATAGCACCTTAATATTTTCAAAGCATTAGATAATTATCTCATTTGTTCTCCCTAACAACTCTGTAATATAGGTATTATTAATATTCCCATTTCACAGAGGAGGAATCTAAAGCTGGGAAGTTAGGTCACTTACTCAGGAGTTCACATAACTGGTTAATGTCAGTATCAGAATGTAGACTTGCACCTTCCTGACTCCATATCCAACACTGTAATATATTAATAGTTATCTCCTATCTGATGGTCCTTCTCACAGTGAATCACTTTAAACCAGTCAATAATAAGCATTGCCACGTATAACACTAAAAATTGGTAGTATTTCTTGCCTCATTTTTTTCTTTCTAAAATTTTTATTCAGATGTGAATTCCTCACATCTCAGAGAATAGGAATCCCTAACTGTGTATTAGGAAAAGATACAAGCAAGTCATACAGACAATTCTAATGAGATTGAAATCTTATCCCCTATATTCTGCCGGTGTCTTTATACTCACTTTGCTTTCCTTCAAACAGGATAGCAGATTTAGCATGGCAAAACATTTTCCCCTAAAGGTGGCATAGATTTCTCTCCTCTGTTGGAATGCCTGGAACAGTAATCTCTCAGTTGACAAGGCAATCTTCGTTGATGGGCGCCACTAATCACCCCGTCGCTGTGGCATTCAGCAATAACCAGAGGGTAGAATGGTGCTTAATATCTTTGGCTGTTGCTTCCAAGGGTGAGGTTTTGTTTTACCACCTTCTTGTTAAAAGGTAAAATGCGTTCAGCAGTTTGACTTCAGTTGAGAAAATGCATTCTGACAAATAGCTGGACGTCTGTTAGAGAAAGGATGCATCATGTCAAATGCTGTGAGCCAGACTGTTGACAAACTGAATCTCGTCAAACCAACAGCTACATTCTTTCCCACCAAATTGCCCTCACCGCTTGAGACATACATGAATTGGGAAGTTGGGAGAGCCAAATTGATCATTAACAGGCATTCAGTTGGCAATTTCCTAGTAGTCCGAGAGTCTATACTACAATAGAATGATGGAGGAAGTTTAACATGCTTTCACAATTTGCAACAACCATAATTTAGCGTATGGCAGCAACTAGGATGTAGCATGGTCCAGGGGAAAGAGTGCTGAACTTGGACCCCCTCTGTTTGTGTGATCTTGGACAAGTCGCTTAAACTCTAAACATTAGATTCCACTTTGGTAAAAAGAAGGAGCTTTCCTAGATGACCACTGAGGTCTCCTTTTATATTAGATCTATAATCCTATGATCTCCACTGAAAATAATTTGAGGAGGACCTAACTGAAAGAAAACTACTTTCCCAGAGGAGGAAATAACATTTTCTCCAAAAAGGTAATAGTATACAATAGCATATGATATTCACAGTTGCCAGGTGATCAGATAGCCCTACCCTATTTTTGAAATTGAGTTAAAAATGGAGAACATTTGAAATTTTGAAAAAGAAAACTAATTTCTATCAGGCTGATTCTCAGTTACTCTTCTTACTGCTTCTGCATACTGGTATAACCAGTTGCCATTTTCTATCTTTGAAGAAAATTGCTTCTCTGATAAACAGGAATGATTTAAGTTCATTAAAAAACAAAGAAAAAATTAAATACTAAAATTAAGGGCCTTGTACACCCTAGAAAGAGAAGAGGCCTAGATAACCTTTAAAAGGTGATACAAGCAGAAATATTGGCATGAGGAAGGCAGGAATACAAAAGACTTAGGACATCAACATGAGTCTTTTAAATTAACCCAAGAGTAAGATGACCCCCTGAGTTGCTGCACAAGCAGGAAGAGGAGGTGTTTAACACTGGGCCCTGTAGGCACTCACACAGTCACTGAAGAAAAACACCCATGTTCTTATCAACTGCCGCAATAACAAGAAACTGCTAGATCAAGTGAAGGCCTTTCACAAGCATTATAACATGGTCTTAGAGGACATAAAGGAGATGTGGACAGAGGTACCCAAAAATGGCAAAGGAAAGAAAAAGCCAAAGCAAGTGAGCAAAGATAGTTACCTTCCCAAGATGTTTCTGAGAATTTGGTCATCTTGGTCCTGGGAATCTAGTTATGCAAGTAGCAAAACTATAACCTCCCATGCCCACTTGAGCCTTGGTTCAGTCTAAATTAGTACCCCAGTGGTCTCTTTCTTTCACCTTTTGTGAATAAAATCCTTGTTGTTTTAATATAATAATAATAAATAATAAGCACATATAATAACTACTATTTGGATTTTCTAGAGCAAGGATTCCCAACCTGAGGTCTGTTAATTTGCTTTTTAAAACTTTTTATAACTATTTCAATATCATTCGTTTCTATCATATTCCTATGTATTTTACTTTATGCACTTAAAATTATTATTTTGAGAAGTAGTCCATATGCAAAGGCATGACCAGACATCAACAGAGTATCACAATTCAAAAAAAAAAAGGCTAAGAACACTTGCTCTAGAGAATGGAATTTAAACCTAATAAATCAACATGCATTTGTTAAACCACTACTATGTGCCAGCCATTGTGATGCTAGCTTCTGTTTTTACTATATCTAGAGAAAAGAATATCTCTTGTTGTGTAATTGGACTTGGCCTTCAGGATTGAAATTTTAAATGATCATTGGGGGAAAAATCAATTTGTTAAAAAGGCAGAACCCAGTATATGAATATAGATAGTTACACACACACACACACACTCACAAATAGCTGGATAGTCTGCCTCAAAGTCCTGTCAATTTTGACTGATGACTATTCTCCTCTGAGCCAAGCAATCATTTGGGACATGAGTAGAAATGACAAACACAGATCCACGGGCAATATTTGTCCCATGGTGCCACAATTTGTAAGGAACCCTGGAGTAATGTTACTTTGATTATCTTTAATATTAGATTTAGTATTAATGCAATTAATCAGGCCTATGACAGTTCTGGGTGTCATTGGCAGCATTATTTGTATGTTCTTGGGTTAGGGTACCATTCTATTTTGCTGATTGTTCATACAGACATGGTATAAATTTGAAAAAAAAAGAAATAAGTCCCTTTCTTATTTGAATTCTGTTGTAGCCTAGGCCATGATATCTTGTCCTAATAAAATAAGAAGAGGCAATGTTATTTTAGGATAACTAATCAGAATTTGTAAGGCCATATGATGTAATAGAGGATCAGTCTTAGAATCAGAGAGCCAGGGTCAAGTCCATAGATACACTGGCTGTGTGATGGAGGTAAATCATTTGAATTTTCAGTGCTTCAGACAACTCATTAAGACTGTAAGATAGATAAAATTGCTAATCTGTTTCAGCGAATGAAGCACAGGTCTACAGTTAGACCAGGAAAAAAAAAGATAAAATTAGAATTTTGCTCTTTGTTTTTCCATTGTTACTTAGAAATTTGTAGTCTTGAGGGAATGAGTTAATTTGAGGGATAAGTTCATCCTCTTGGTTGCCTTAAAAATTGTATATTCGTTTATAGAAAATCTAAAGCTTCCTATTTAAACAGATAATTTTTCCTTTAAAAAAACAAAACAAACAGAAGGTTCCAAGATAAAATGGGGGAAATAAAGTCTTGGTCATGTTGGGAAAAGGTATAAATTTTACAATCCACAGGAGAGAGAATTTTTATTTTCCTTTTTCAGAAAACTTGGAGATGTCCTTTCCCTACCCATATCCTCTCCCTACTCCTAGGTCTTGTTGGGTAACAACCAAAAACTACAGAGAAAGCACAGCCCTTACAATTGCCTAAACTTTAACTGGTCATTCTGTGTTTAGATTTTCAATTTTCTTTCCTTCATTTTCCTGCCAGTTTTGAAGAGTGCATTCTTATGTCTCACAATATGCTGAGCCAGAGATGATCAGCCGAGTCTTGACTTCTTTGAGAGCCTAAACCCTTTAAACCCAATGCTCTTTCCAGCTGGCAGGTCAGCAACATTAAGTGGACACTGTCAATTTCTGCTTAGTTAAGTTTCTACAAATGCAGTTGTGCTTTTTCTTAGTGAGAAAGGGCAAGTATATATGCCCCTTAAACAATTCTCTGCATCCTCCTCTTCTTATCTTGGATCTAATCAGTTTATCAGTGAGGACTTTTTAAATTTTTGAATGACAGCTATTGTTTTTAGTAACAACAGCAACAAAATCACATGCAGTAAAATACTGACATCATTTAAGTACCTTTAGCCATCCTTAAAGCCAAACTTCTGGTAAAACTTCCCACACTATCATGTGATAAATATTCTGTGAAACAACTCTTCATCATCTTATCATGAAGCAATTAACTTTTAGGAGAATATTATAGTTGTACAAAGCAACAAGCTTATTTTGTATTATGGGGTTTGGTGAATAAGATACTCAAATTCAATATGAGTATTTCTATAATCTCATTACTAAGGGTTTAAAATTATTATTATTATTATCTCTAGTAATAATAGTAATAATATGGACCAGACCTGTGATTCCACTGGTGCAAGTAATTCTGTGTTGGGGCAGGAGTGGGAAAGATTTGAGAAGTCTCTGTACCAATGAAGATTGGTAACTTATAGACTCAGTGTTTTCTTGAACACTGAGGAGTGATTTATTCAGGATCACACAAACAGCACATTTTAAAGAAAGGACTTTAACCCATGTCTTCCTCACTATGAGGTCAGCTCTGTATCCACTCTACTAGAAGATCTCTCTGTCCATCGTAAAATAAATAAATGAAACACTTGGGAGTCAAGGTATCACTTCAAAGTCAATTACACTGACATGTACAAAATACTTACTATGGGCAATACAGAGTTGGGTACAGGAGTATGCCAATAATCATTTAGCAACCTACTCTACCAAAAAATAATATGCACAAAATACTTTTATTTAATTTATACTGCCTTATTAACATTTTCCCCTCACTTTCTCAAGTCCAGGCAATCAACTAAACTCAAGACCTAATTTATAAAGATTGCTGATTTCCAAGGAGTACATGTTCACACTGGAAATTTAACCATTGTCTCCCATGAGGCAGGGCTGCACTTCATACATCCTGGCCTTGGTGAAGTTATAAAGTATAGGTAAGAGAAAGTCTTTTACCTCATTGAGATTAAAATTTATTAGAACTGCTCAGTAAAGGATTCATGCTTTGAACTTAATCTGCCTGATCTAAAGTTAATGTTCCCTGAAATATTAGGTCCAATATGAAATGGATCCAAGGGGCTTTGGCTATTTTTATTTATTTATTTTTATTATTTTTCAAATGGTGTTGATCTCTAACCCCAAATTTAATGCTTTCTCTTTGCCTCCTACTCTTTGTCTTCACTAAAGCATAGAATATATTTTCTAGAATTTATGCACAAGGGGAAAGGATATACTGAAATAACACAGCCAAGTTCAGGTGATGAAAATTGCATATAAAAGATTTATTTCTACATAGTCCAAGTGACATTTAATGTCTAAAAAAAGTATACCTAGCCATAATCTTCTATCCCTAGATTGGGCCCATGATGTGTTCTGTGTCAGGAGTGTCTGCTTCCCTAGGGTCACATTAAAAAAACGCCATTTTTCCTCCTAGAACACCAACCACCCCTCAACATGCCCAAAAGTTTGGGGATTATACTAGCTAGGTTCTGTAAACAAAATTCACTTTTTTCAGACTTGTAAGCACAAGCTTGTTATCTAAGTAATAATTACTCTCTGAGTAATCTTCATAACCTTGTCCCTGAAAAGACATAATAAACTGGAGTCAGCATCTAATTCCAATAGTAAATGTATTCCTCTCTGTCCCTAAAGTCTAAGAAGAACCTTTTTTTTTTTCAAGATAAGTGCACTTATAGAATTAACTACAAATAACAATGATCTAAAAGAACGTATGTTAAGTGTATAAGAATGAGAATTAAATGGAATATTATGATCTGGCCATGGAAAAACCTCTGGACAACATAGAAGTCAGCTTAAAAGTTGGGAATTCAGATGGAATTATCATATTCTATAATTCTTTCCTGTTTGTGTCAATGTACACAACTAAATTGACTTTTCCAGTTGATTTAGACTGATAAATTGATTTGATTGTTTGGTGAATATGGTTTGCTTTTTTAATGACCAAATCAAATCCAGAAACAGTGGTCTTCTTGTACAGTGAATGGTTATTAATATTATAGGAGAAATAACCATATCTTTTGCCTTGTGTATAATTATGGCATTATCCCGGAAAATTATCAAGCAATCTGGTAGCTTCCTTAGTGTTACCCATCATTAAATTTTGAGGTATTTCATAAAAAGTAAATAAAATAACCACATATAGTCTTTAACTTCATCTTGTAATCATTTTTGTTTTGGCTGTCTTGTAATTATTAATTTTATTATTATCCTAATATGAGATTTTACATACTAGTTTTGCTGACTTTCCAAGACAGACCAAATCTATTCTTACAATTATTATTTTACATTTAAAATTTCCATTTTGACTATTTGGATTTCTGATCCATTTGTGTTTGAAAGTCTTCAAACAAGAATAAGATTGTCTTCATCAGTGAATTATGCAGTCAGTCCATATGATAGCTTTTTTTGGGTCCCATTCCAACACATATTAAAACAATTAACACAGACTCAGAGGGACAACATATCCGGAGCTGATGATGGCATGGAAACCTGTATGTAAAATATTAGATAATGATAAGGAAGTCATTTCAGTTCAACTCAACAGTTAATTTATTGCTTTAATGTATGGTGATACAAAAACAAATATTAAACAGCCTCTGTCCTCAAAGAACTTACATCTAATAAAAATGCCAAAGCACTATCTGCTTTCTTCTTTTCCATAATAGTCATGTTGTGAAAGAAAACATAGATCAAAAAACAAACAAAAAACCCTCAGGAAAAATAAAGTAAGAAAAAACATGCTTCAATCTGTACTCAGACAACATCAGTTCTTTCTCTGGGGATGGATAGCACTTTTTATCTTAAGTCTTTCAGAATAGCTAAATCATTCACAGTTGATCATCTTACAATCTTGCTGTTATGTTGTACACAGTACATTTCACTTTGCATCAGCTCATACAAGACTCTCCAAGCTTTTCTGAGACCATACTGCTCAGCATTTTCCATAGCACAATAGTATTCCATTACAATCATATACGATAACTTGTTCAGCCATTCCCCATTTGATAGACATCCCCTCAATTTCCAATTCTTTGTCACCAGAAAAGAGCTGCTATAAATATTTTTGTACATATAAGTCCTTTTTATTTTTTTTTGACTGTTTCTTTATCTCTTTTGGGATACAGAGCTAGTAGTGGTATTGCTAGGTCAAAGTATATACATGATTTTAGAGGTCTTTGAGCATTGTTCCAAATGGCTCTATAGAATGGTTGAATCAGTTCACAACTTCGCCAACAGTGCATTAATGCCTCATTTTCCCCACATGTTCTCTACCATTTGTCATTTACTTTTCTTCTCTATTAGCCAATCTAATAGGTATGAGGTACTACCACAGAATTATGTTAATTTGCATTTTTCTAATCAATAGTGAGTTATAACATTTTTTCATATGGCTATAGATAGTTTTGGCTCCTTCATCTAAAAACTGTTCATATATTTTAGTCATTTATCAATTGGAGAATGTCTCTTACTTTTATAAATTCAACTCAACTCTCTATATGTTTGAGAAATGAGTCCTTTATCAGAGAAACTTGCTTCAATTCTTTCTCAGCTACTATTACTAACTGTATTTCCCTCTCTCCTATCCTCCCCTGTTTATTTTATTCTCTCACTCTGTCCCTCCTCAAGAGTGTTTTGCTTCTGACAACCCCCTTCCTCAATCTGCTTTCCCTTCTATCACTGCCCACCCCCTTCTCTTATCCTCTTTCCCTTCTGCTTTCTTGTAGGTAAGATAGATTTCTATATCCATTTGAATGTGTATGTTATTATTTCTCTGAGCCAATTTTGACTCACTCCACTTCACCTCTCCCCTCTTCCCCTCATTAGTAAAAGCTTTTTCTTGCCTCTTTTATGTGAGACAATTTACCCCATTCTACCTCTACCTTTCCCTTTCTCCCAGTACATTCTTCTCTCACTTTTTTTAGATATCACCCCTCTATAATCATCTCACGCCTGTGCCCTTTGTCTGCATCTACTCCTTATTTCTGGCCTAATAATGAGAAAGTTCCTATGAATTAAAAGTACCATCTTCCCATGCAAAATAAACAATGTAATTTTATTAAGTCCCTTGTGATCTCCATTTTCTATTTATCTTTTTATGCTTCTCTTGAGTCTTGTATCTAAAAATCAAATTTTCTATTCAGCTCTGGTCTTTTCATCAAGAATGTTTAAAAGTCCTCATTTCATTGAATGTTCACTTTTCCCCTGAAGGATTATATTCAGTTTTGCTGAGTAGGTGATTCTTGGTTGTAATCCTAACTCCTTTGTCCTCTGGAATATTATATTCCAAGCCCATGATCCTTTGGCCAATTCTAATTTTCATGGAGTTTTTTTTTTCTTCAGTGAATTGTTGAGCCTTTTTATAAATTTGGCCGATTATGCTATTTAAGCATAATTGGTTTTTGTACTCCTTTAACCATTTGTCCTAGTCTGTTTTTTAAAGTATTATTCTCCTCAGTATTTTTTGTGTCCCCTTTACCAAGCTGTTTACTCTTTTTTCATGATTTTCTTGCATCACTCTCATTTCTTTTCCCAGTTTTTCTTCTCCCTCTCTTCCTTGATTTTCAAAATCCTTTTTGAGCTTTCACATGGCCTGAGACTAATTCATATTTTTCTTGGAGGTTTTTGATGTAGGAGCTTTGCCTTTGTTATCTTCTTTTAAGTATGTGTTTTGATCTTCCTTGTCACTATAGTAACTTTCTGTGGCTCAGAATTTTCTCCTGTTGTTTGCTCATATCTATTGCTCAGCCTATTACTTGACTTTTACTCTTTGTTAAAGTAGGGCTCTGCTTCCAGGGTAGAAGGCCCACTGTCCCAAGCTTCAGGGGTTTTGTGCAGCTTCTTTCAGAGATATTTCTAGGAACCTGTAATTTTTCAGTTCTTCCAAGGTGGTACAATCTAAGGAGGGGTATTTGCTACTCTCCTAGTCTGTGCTCTGATCTGTGAGTAACCACAAGCACTCTTTTCTGCACTGGAACTATGAGAAGGGTCCACATTCCACTGTGGCCCACAAGCTCTGGCGTGCTATTGCTGCTCCTCATGCTGGGACTGCCACCCATCAGGATCTGAGAATGGGCAAAGTGCTACCTCAGTGCTAGCAAAGAAACCTGTTATCTCCTTCTGACAAGTTGTTCAGCGTCCTTGCCATCTGTGGGCTGAGACACCAAAGGCAGCTTCTATCCCAGCTGATTCAGTGGCTCACAAGGCCTGTTCCTGTTTTGCTGCGTCCCAGTCTATGCTAGGGTGGCCAGCACTGGACTGTGCTCCTCTCTCACCCTGGTGCAATAGACCTTTCCTACCAACCTTTGAAGTTATCTTGGGCTAGAAAATTGTTTCACTGTCTTTTTGTGGGTTCTACCACTCTAGAAAGTGCTTAGAGTCAGTATTTAAAGGTATTTTGAGGATTTTAGGAGAGAGCTCAGATGAGTCCCTGTCTTTACTCCACCATCTTGGCTGTGTCTTCCCTATCTGCCTTCTTGAACAGGATGCCTAAGCCCTCAAAGAACCAAGACATTAGCCAGAATTTCCTCCATTGTATAAAACTGTTATGTAATTCTGGATAATCCTAAGAATTCCATGTTTATTGCCCATTAAAGTTATAGGGCAGTTTCCCTCAATAATCACAAGAGATAACATAAACACTGTTCAGGATCTCAGCCACACACTCTTCCATATAATTACAGAGTGTATTCATGGCATATGTGACCCTGGATATGACATAATAACAGTTTTGGCCAAAGGTCAGTAACCCCAGCTAGCACTTGGCACCAATGTCTGCTGAGGAAGACGCCCAAAGACTTGTAGTTTTGCTATGAACAGTGGAGCGATTCTGTGTTAACATACAGACCTACTTTCTCCCCATAACAGAAAGCAAGGATTTTTCTTACATTTTAGTTGACCATTTTAACGGCTCTGTGTCAACTGTGGCCAAGACTTTAACAAAGCTGTGTGTATGTGTATGTGTGTGTGCATGTATGTGCGTGTGTGTGCGCGTGTTTGTGCGTGTGTGTGCGAGAGAGAGAGAGAGAGAGAGAGAGAGAGATAAGTAGGAGGAGAGGAAACAAGGAAAGAGAAAAGAGGGGCAAGGAGGTTCAAGGGGACAGACACCAACAGAGAAAGAAAGATTGAGAGATGGCTCTGGGAGCAGACCAAAACAAAACAAAAAGTGTGTTGGGGGGAGTGGTAGAGATAGCTTAATATACTGCTAATATTGATGATGACTCATTGGGGCATCGAAATAAAGACTTAAAGGTTTAAGTGCCCCCTTTTGTTTTTATCTCTACTAGCAAATAGTAAGAATTTAAAAGTTTTCAGAGTTTTTCTTTAAGTCTGTTCATAATTTGTGACTTACTTTTTGTGTAAAGTTTTGTGATGCATGCTTATGTATGAATTCCTTGCTGAGTTAGGAAAAATGAAGGACAATAGTGATTAGCTAGAAATACCTAGAATTTAACAAGGTGAAAACTTAGTTCTCTATCTAAAATGTTATGAATTCTCCTTAACCCTAATAGCCTTCTTTCCACAAGCTTAAGGTGAGAAGAAAACTTCATGGTTATGATTTTCATTAATAACCTTTAATTATAAGCTATGAAAATTGCATAGAGAGGGAGAGATGCCCATGTGAACTGGGACTAATTTATCCTTTGGCTAAAGGTTGAGGTATTGTGAAAACAAGAATAGAATATCTTATATTTTAAAGGCCTCAAATAAATCTTCCATTGCCAAGCAAACAGTGGGGTAGAGTCAGAGATTGAAGAGAAAGCCATGCCCCTTGGCCTGCTGATATGAAAAAAGGCATGTTCTGAAAGAAAAAAAAAAAACCTATTCCTCTCCTTCCCTTGTGGGTTGGGAGAATAAAAACAAGTGATTGCCCAGCCAACTTATACTACATGATGATAAAACTAAAAGACACAAAGCAATACGTACTTCAAAGTCATCCATTTGTCCGTAAATTCTTCTGATCTTGAAAAAAAGAAAGCAATATATACGATAATAATCCACAGAAATCAATCCTGCTTGGAAGTGAAGGCTGATTTAGAATTATATAAGGCGGTTAAGACTAACATTGCTTATGTTTAAGAGGACAAAAGGAGATGGAACTTTTTTACAAATGTACCAATTTTGGGCATACAGACCCATGACCCCTTCAAATCCTTTAAGAATGATTAGATTTAATGAGGATAAATCCAAAGGTTGGTAAAGTTACTTTTTTGTAGTGGCCTGATATCTAAGATTCTAGTTATTTCTTCCAATTTGTCCTCCAATGAAAGCTCCCTCCCCCACCCCAGAAGCAATCTGATCTAATGACCTTGCATTAAGGAAATAACAAAAGTATAATAATTTTCATTTAATAGGTAATAAAATTGAAACTCAGTATGGCTAAATGACTTGCCCATGGTTACACAAGTGCTGCAAGAATTCAGGACTCCAATTCAAAGTCTGATGGCAATTCCTCTGTATCATG
>JAQQSZ010011873.1:0-12144 GCA_028646595.1 Phalanger gymnotis | reverse complement strand
TAAGTGAATGATATTTGTGTGCTGAATTAAAGTAAGCTTGCCAACCCCTTAACCTTGCTTTCCTTATTAAGGCAGATCAAAAGAACCTGGGCTTTCTGGCTGTCCGGCAGCTTTCTGGGTGCTGGCTGTGGGTGGATCTGGACCCCCCACAGAAGCTGCTAGCCAGATTGTGGAAACAGGTGCCTATATGTTTAGTATTGATATTACTTTATTGTCTATAGATCCTTTTAGCAAGATGTAGTTTCTCTGCTTACCTCTTTTAATTAGGTCTATTTTTGCTTTTGCTTTGAATGAAATCATGATTGCTACCCTTGTTTCCCCCCCCCCCCTCAGCTGCAGCATAATAGAGGCTGCTCTGGCCTTATATTTTTACTCTGTGTGGGTCTCTCTGTTTTAAGTATGTTTCTTATAAACAGCACATTGTTGGATTCTGGCTTCTAATCCATTCTGTTCTCTGCTTCTATTTTACGGGTGAGTTCATTCCACTC
This sequence comes from Phalanger gymnotis, assembly GCA_028646595.1. Lineage (NCBI taxonomy): Eukaryota > Metazoa > Chordata > Mammalia > Diprotodontia > Phalangeridae > Phalanger > Phalanger gymnotis. Next base: position 11,656 of record JAQQSZ010011873.1, on the reverse strand, counting down.
ACATTCGTAGTTATGATTATTAACTATGCACTTCCCTCTCTCCTATTTTCTTCTGTTTATCTTTCTCTCTTTTCATTCTGAACCCCTTAAGTCTTTTTTGCTTCTCACTACTGCATTATTTTATCTGCCCTCCCCTTTCTTATCCACTTTCCCTCAAACTTCCCGATTGGGTAATATGGTTTTCTATTACCAATGGAGTATGTAGACATATTTTCCCCTCTTTGAAACAATTTAGATGTGAGGCTCAATTTTTGCCTGTCCCCTCTTTTATTTCGTCCATTGTAAAAGCTCTTCCTTGCATGCCGCTTTTATATGAGATTGTTTCTCCCATCCTTTCTCTCCCTTCTCCTGTCTTCCAAGGCATTCCTCTTTCTTGCCTATCCATTTTTTCTCATCATCCCAACATAATCCACTCACTCCCATACCCCTTTTCTATGTAGAATTCTTCCAACTGCCCTAATAATGATAAAGTTCTTAAAAGATACATGTATCATCTTCCCATATAGAAAGGTAAACAGTTTAACCTTGTAACAATTTAGCCTTATAATTTCTCTTTTATGTCTACCTTTTTATGCTTCTTTTGAGTCTTGTATTTAAAAGTCAAATTTTCTATTTGGCTCTGGTCTTTTCATTGTGAATGCATGAAAATCATCTATTTCATTAAAACAATTTTTTCTCTTGAAGGATTATGCTCACTTCTGCTGGGTAGGGTATTCTTCGTTGTAATCCCAGGTCTTTTGCCTTCCAGAATATTGTATTCTAAGCCCTTCACTCCTTTAAAGTGGTAGCTGCTAAATCATGTGTGATCCTGATTGTGGTTCCACAGTATTTGAATTGATTCTTTCTTGCTGCTTGATGTATTTTATATTTTCTCTTTAGACTGGGAGCTCTAGAATTTGGCGACAATGTTCCTGGGACTTTCCATTTTGGAATTTCTTTCTGTTGGTGATTGGTGATTTATTTTAATTTCTAATTTACTCTCTGTTTCTAGGATATTAGGGTAGTTTTCCTTCTTGAAATATGATGTCAATGTTCTTTCTTTGATCACGGCTTTCAGATAATCCAATAATTCTTAAATTATCTCTGCTGGATCTATTTCTCAGGTCAGTTGTTTTCCCAATGAGATATTTTATTTTTCTTCTACCTTTTCATACCTTTGGCTTTGATTGTTTTTTGATGTCTCATGCAGTCATTAGCTTCCACTTGCCTAATTTGAATTTTTAAGGAATGGTTTTCTTCATGGCTTTTGTATTTTTTTTTTCATTTGGACAATTCTGTTTTTTAAGGTATTATTTTCTTCAGTACTTTTGTTCCTTTTTAAAAACCAATATGTTAATTCTCTTTTTGTAATTTCCTTCCTTTGCTTTTATTTCTTCACCTAATTTTGTCCTCTACCACTCTTATTTGCTTTTGAAAATAATTTTTCAGCTCTTCCAGGAATTCATTTTTTCTTTGAGGCTTTGCTTGTAGCTGTTTTGATTTCATTGTGTTCTGAGTTTGTGTCTTGATCTTCCCTGTCACCATGGTAGCTTTTTATGCTCAGGTTCATTTGTTGTTCTTTGCTCATTTTCCACCTGATTTCTTAATTTGTGACTTTATGTTAATGTTTGACTCTGTTCCCAGTGTGGGGGATGAGGAGTGGCTCTTTCTCAAATTTCAGGCTTTTTTCAATTTCTGTTTTCAGAGCTAGTTCTGGGGGGTTTGGAAGTTTTCAGTGCTTCCAAAGTTGTGTGATCTGGGGTGGAGTGCGGTCATTACTCTCTTGGTCCGTACTTTGGTCCTTACCCAAGAAGGGGCTCTGACCCCTTGGGATTGCAATTGATACTGTTTCTCAGGGCCTCTCCTCCCTAAGGATCCGAAGTGCTATTGCCCCACAAGGCTTCCACTCCCTCTTGACTGAAGGTGCTCCTCTTTGTCCTTTCTGACCGAGAAGTAGGTATAGGCAATGGGACTGCCAAACAGTTGCTCCTCAGGGTTCCTGCTGCCCCTCTTGATTGACAGTGCCTTTTTTTGCCCTTGAACTATGACCCAGAAGTGGGTAGAGGCAATGCAGCTGCCAAATATGTCTGGTCTTGTGTCCAGTACTAGCACAGGGCTTCCCTGTAATCTTTTTCTGACCAGTTGCCAGATCCTTTTACCATCTCTGACTCAAGAACTCCCAAAGCTGCTGCTGTCTCCACTACTTAGTCCTACCATGGGTGTTTCATCCTCGAGAGCTCCTGGCCAGCCTCCTCCCCCATGTCACAGATCTCTCCTTCTGATATTCTAGCTTGTTTTGGTCTGGAAGAATGTCTCACTCTGACCTTTTCTTGGCTCTGCCATTCCAGAATTTGATTTGAGTCATTATTTTAAAGTTGTTTGGAAGGGAATGTTGGGAAAAGTCAGCTTTAGTGCTTCCTTTACCCTGCCATCTAGGTTCTGCTTTGAAAGTCCCTGATATTTTTCTCATAGCCAAGCATACTCCATCCTGTATTGGAGATGTTTTTTTTTTTAAGTATAGAATGTTATGTTTACCACTATTAAATATAGTCTTATTCCATTTGGCCCATGATTCTAGGCTATTAAGATCCTTTTGGATCATAATTCTTTCATCCCACTGGCTAGGTACCTCACCCACTTCAAGTCACTTATTTATGATTTTATCCAAGTTAGTGATAAAAATGTAAAAATGTTCAATGTCCCACTGGCTAGGTACCTCACCCACTTCAAGTCACTTATTTATGATTTTATCCAAGTTAGTGATAAAAATGTAAAAATGTTCAATGTCCCTCTCTGCCAGGAAAAAGATTACTAAGCACAACACTTCGACTCAATGGAGGACTGAGTGGCAGGTAGTTCTGGAGGTAGCAGTTCAATTAAGGAGTATGACTGAAACCTAGAAGGAGGCTGAAGAGGCAAGTTGAAATATCTATAGCCTTTCTTCTGCAAGAGAGAGGCTTGTGACACATGGTACCCTTAGTATTTAATGGAAGAGTTGATGAAAGAACTGTAACCTCAATATTCCTAGAGGATGTTGTACAGGACGGTAAATGACCTTGAAAGTAGCTCAAGTGGATGAACAGCTGGAGTCCAAGGCAACTCTTGACAAGAACATTGGAAGTACGATCAGTGCTTGATTGGGAACAGCTGAAATGCAATGCCTGATGGGAATCAGCCCAGCAGAGGGCAGCATGAAGATGTTGGAAGCTTTGAAATACCGGGCTTTTTTCCATGTATGTGCCCTGGTCATACATATTCTAGAGTTCATCCCTTCACATAGGCACCTTGACCTCGGGTGTTCACATATGTAGATGGCCCATGCAGAATTCTAATCAACATTCATTATCTATCTGTCTGTCTGTCTGTCTGTCTGTCTGTCCGTCTATCTATCTATCTATGCATGTATATATATACACAGACATGTATATATTTTTTGATGGGAGAATGGGCTCAAGGTTTATGAAAAATAAAATATTACTATTTAATGTACACTCCTAGCTAACTCAAATCCCTTTGTTATGAACTGTATGTCACTGGACTTACAGGTAAAATAGAACACAAACTAAAATAAAAGTGGGGGCTCATAAGCTATGATTTGAGAGGATTTGGAAGTACAAAACACTTCCAAACTTGGGTAGCCAATTGGCAGTCTCAATGAGGAGGTCTGTGGGGGCTACAGGTAATAGACAAACATATTGACATTAAATTTCATTTCAGAAAAAGAGGTTGTGCCCTGGTTTTTATTTAAAAAGGCCCTGGCATAATAATTCAATGGCAACCAATTTGCTGTTTATAAAAGAATCAACTTGTAATGATTTTGTATTGCAGAGGCTGATTTTATAAAATGGGCACGCACGAAGATATTATTTTTAGATCAAACCAACTTGCTTAGGCAGCAAGGTATAAAGGAAACAGAGTTGGACGTAGTGTCAGATACCTGGGTTCAAATCCAAGACCTTATATTTATGTAGCTGTGTAATCAGAAGCAAGCCACTTGTCCTTTCTGAGATCAGTTTCCTCATCTATGAAATGGTGGTTATTGTGTGTATGTGTATACATAGACACATATACCCAGATAGAACATTATATACAAATATGTAGTATATCCTATGTATGTATAGATGTAAGTATATTGTTGTAGTATTGAAATCACAGGGTTGTTGTGAGAAGTCTATTTGTGAACTTTCAAACACTTTATCATTGTTGGTATCATAGCAGCAGCATTTTAACAGATCCCTTAAAAATAGATAAATGGGTCAGCTTGAAATTATTTGACTAATAAAACAGACTTTAGGGAATATATGGTTAGGATAAAAGCATTTTTGTGACCTTACTTGAGAAGAAATAAACGCTGCTCCATAAGATTAATATTTTGGCTTTTAAATCTAAAGTTTGTGTTCATTAACAGATAATATTATCTTTTATATGTAGGAAATTAATGTACACCCTCAAAAGTAAAACTGCATTTTTATAGAATAATAACTTAAATTTACATGGTGCTTTATATAAGTCATATCATCGAAGCCTCAAAATAACCATGTGAAATAACTACCATATATATTATACATAGTGTTTATCATATGTAGTTGTACAGGATGTTTGACCTGAGTTCAGATCTCCATTCTAACACTCTCTGAGTAACCCTGGGCAAGTTACATAATAACTCTGGGGACCTCAATTTTCTCCTATGTAAGATGAAGGGGTTGGATTGGATGGCCTCTCAAAGCTCTCCCTTCTAGCTCCAGATCTGCTCCTAGAAACTATCCATACTTATCTTCTGTCATATACAGTATTCGCATCGAGTCAAAATCTGACAGAAAATACTCAAATATTCAAGTGAAACTGTGACCTCATCTATGTGAGCACTCCTCCTAGTGATGCCAATCACAAGCTATCCATGCTTTCCATTCCTTAAGACTCATTTCCAAGCCCTCCCACAGATTTGCCACAGGATGTCCGTCCAATGTGCCCGGGGTCTTCTACGCTTTCTCTTAGCTTCCTAAGATTACCAGCGGAGTCCACTGGTTGCCCACCATTATCTCTTGTTTTTATCACATGACCAGTCCATGAATTGAAAATATCACAGAAAATTATTTGAACCAATTAAATCAAATCTAATATTACATAGAAACAAAACACCAAATAGGATAGAGGCCTGATTTATTTTCATAAGCAATGTAGGCAATATACGTCCATCATCCGAATTGTATTTAGAATTTTGCATTTGTTTATTCTGTTTTTATTTATTAAACTGATTTACTTCTAACAAGAGCAGAAATTACACCTTTTAAAAATTCATTAAAACATTAGAAGACTTTTCAATTGAAATGCTGGTTTTATGTGCTGTTTCTACCATCTGCTGGTTATATTTATTATTACACCTTTTGTACATTTAAATGTTTTCCTAGCCCCCTAGTGGCCTTTAAAGTTTAGGTGAGACAAACTCTTGCATGAAACCTTTCTGATTTTCCCAGTTCTTAGTGCCCTGATCCCCCAAACTGCTTTATATTGGCTGTGTTTGTTTTCATTTACCCATGTACCTGTTGTTTCTCAAGGTAAGCTCCTTGATTACAGGTACTGTTTCATTTTTGGTTTTCGTAGTTCCAGAATTTGGCACAACATATAGCACTGAGCAAGCAGGAAAGCTGGAAAAATTAAATTGAATTGAGGAACTCTCCAGGTATAAGGGTCCTTTTTCTATTTGTCATATGGTACAGTTTCTCAAAGCCTTTATTTAGCTATTTAATTTGATGTTTACAAGCATACTGATAGCTAAGAAATTAGTAGGAATCAAGTATAATACATGTTGGAAAAGAGACCTTCAATAGAGAGGGAGGTGGTTAGCACGTCTGATGGAAATGCAAAACGTGTGCTTCTCAAAAAAATTAGAAGAACAAAAAGGTGCAGAAAAGGGGCAGAGAACGACAAAGTAATCTTGCTGCTGCTGCTGCTACTACCACTACCACTACCACCACCATTTCTACTATTACCACCACCAAGACTACTACTGCAACTACTACTATAACTACCACTACCTCTACTATTATTACGACTACTACTACTGCCACTACGACTACAACTACCACCACCACTTCTACTACTGCTACCACCATCAAGATGACTGCTAGTAGTGCAATTACTACAACCACCACTACCATACTACTACTACTACCACTACTACTACTACTACTACTACTACTACTACTACTACTACTACTACTACTACTACTACCACCAGCATCACCATCACCACTATCACGTGTTTACAATTGGATGGAACTTGAACTCTGGTCTTCTGTCCTCTCACAATAAGGGGAAACCTCAGAGACAGGATGACCTCGAGTCTCACCTCTGATACGAATGGCTTGTAGGACCCTGGATTAAGTCACAACTTCTCAGAGTTTTAGGCAATATCCCAAGACTGAAAGCTGTAGGAGACTTACTGATCTGAATTGATAGAAAGAACTTCCCCAATGAGCAGTTCACTGGGTCACTTAGTCTCTACCCCCATCTGTAAAATTTACATGGAATTCTAGACCAATGTCTGCCTTTGTCCCCCAGCTCCGATCCAGGGCTCAATCCACCAGCCGCTCAGCCGCTTCTCGAGGCCAAGCCCTATGACGTTGCGTGGTGGTGATGACGCTAGTCATACGGTTTAATTTTCACAAAGAGTTTCAGATCAGTTATCTAATTTTGTCCCGAGAGGTCCCTCTGAGGCGCTGCTGCTATTCCCACTTGACAGATGAAGAAGCTGAGGGCAGACGCGGGCAAGCGTCAGAGTCACACGCGGCTTCCCAGCGTCTGAAACACACGCTGTGATTTTTGGGTCCCATCTTCCTGCCTCCTGACCCAGCCCTCCATCCACCAGGACACCTAACTGCCCCTCAAAGTCTGCCAGGGGCTTTTCCACCTATTCTCATTTGCTAAATTGTTCAATTTAATATATAATTAAACAAAAATATTCAGATTCTTATGCTATCGTTTATTTTTTGTATATTTAAATATTTGTGTTTGCTGATTGGTATATCACAAATAAAAAGGTGTGGAATGCGACAACAAACAATTCCTAAGTAGGCCCTGACACTTGAGGAGGCACATGTAGACAACCAGGAGAAAAAAGGCTTTGGGATGAGGACCGGAAGCTGCACGCGGTCCCCCAGCGGCAGAGGGCTGGGAGGCAGCGCCCTGGGATTGGGGGTGTGTGCACGTGGTGCCCCCGCGGCCTTGGGCTGGGAGGCTGCGCACTGGGATGGGGGTGCACGTGCTTCTCTGGCTGCCAAGGGCTGGGAGGCTGCGCACTGGGACGAGGAGCTGCGCGCGCAGCAGAAGGAGCCTGCTCGCGGCCGCCGGATGTCCTGGCCTCGCGCACGTCGGGCGGTCACCGTGACAACCTGAGGAGGAGAGGCAACGGTGGCGGGGCCGAAGAGCGGTTGAGGCTGGCGGCGGCGAGGGGCCGCCTCCGTCGGGCCAAGCTCACCGCGGAGAGCGAGCCCTCTGCCGTAGGCTCCGGCCGATCCCCGCGGACCGACTATGAGAATATGGTCGTGCAGACGAGGAACAAGCACAAGGAGCCGCCGTCCAAGGCCGCCCCGGCCCCCCGCTGCCCAGTGCGCAGCCGCCGGGGCATGGGCAGCGGCGAGCGGGGGGCTCTGACGGAGGACAAGTACGACAGGGGGGCGCGGCCCTCGACGCCGGTGCCCATCCTCTTGTCGGGGGGCGGCGGCGGCCGCAAGGCCCTGGCCCGGGGGTCGCCGCTGCGCCGGCTGCTCATCGCCAGCGTGCGGCATCTCCAGTGCTTGCTCTTGGACAAGCTGTCCGTGCTGCGGCACTACCAGAGCTGCTCGTGGAACGTGACCCTGGTTCTAGGTGAGCACGGGGTGGGGGGTGGGCGGTGGGGACCGGGGGAGCCCCGCCCACCTGCCGCAGCGCCCGGGTGCTCCCTCTGTTGCCCGGATCACTTTGTGGGGGGCCGGGCCCATAGATGGAGACCGAGGCCTGGAGCGTTGCGGGTCAAGGTGGGGAGGAGATAAAGAGGGCCCAGCCCGAAAGGACCTACCCTGGTCACGGGCGTTGGAGCCCGTGCAGCCTGCGGGGAAGCCGAGGGGGCCAGGAAGTGGCACCAAGCCTTCTCGGACCCCAGCTCTGTCAGGACCCGGGCATCTGTTAGGTGTCTCCTTCTGGACACACAGCCCTTTCCCTCGAGGAGCTTGTTGTCTATGGACACAGCAAAGGCTCTACAGACATTCAAACTAGGAATTAGTCATGTTGTGAAAGAAGAAACAGACCAAAAGGAAAAAAGCACAAAAAATAAAGTAAGTGAAAATAGTCTGTCCTGCGTTCAGAATTGTCTTGAATCGGCTGCATTGATGAGTAGAGCTGATCACCAGACAGTGTTGCTGTTACTATGTACAATCCTCTGGTTCTGCTCACTTCACTTTGCATGAGTTAATGTAAGTCTTTCCATGTTTTAGTGAAATCAGTCTGCTTGTCATTTCTCCATTGCACAATAGGATTCCTTTACAGTCATGTACCACAACTTGTTCATTCATTCCCCAGTTGATGGACATTCTCTCAATTTCCATTTTTTTGTCACCACCAGAAGAGCTGCTATACATATTTAGGTACATGTAGGCCTTTCCTCCTTATTTATGATCTCTTTGGGATACAGACGTAGTAGTGGTATTGCCCGATCAAAAGGTATGCGCAATTTGACTGCTCTTTGGGCATAATTTCAAGTTGCTTTCCAGAATGGTTGGATCAGTTCTTAACTTTACCAACAGGGCATTAGTGTCCCAATTTTCCCACATCCTGTCCTTTGACACAAATATTTTAAATTAAATACTAGCAAGGAGATTACAGTATTCTATCACTAGCATCACACTCTATGACCAGGTGGGATTTATACCAGGAATGCAGGGCTGGTTCAATACTAGGAAAACTATCAGCATAATTAACCTATTTTTTTTTTTATCATTTATCATTTTCTTTTTCTGTCATATTAACCAATCTGATAGGTGTGAGGTGGTACCTCCGAGTTGTTTTAATTTGCATATCTCTAATCAATAGTGATTTAGAGCATTTTTTCATATAACTATAGATAACTTTGATTTCTTTTTTGAAAGCTGCTTGTTCATATCCTTTGATTGTCAGTTGGGGAATGAAATTTGATTCAAATCTCTATATATTTGAGAAATGAGACTCTGTACAATTTTATTGCCCAGTTTTCTGCTTTCCTTCTAATATTGGTTGTATTGGTTTTATTTGTGTAAAACCTTTTAAATTTAATATAATCAAAATGATCCCATTTTACATCTTCAGTGCTCTCTATCTTGTTTGGTCAAAAAAAACTCTATAGATCTGACAAATAAACTCTTCCTTCCTCTCCTAATATGCTTATGGTATCAACTTTTATATCTAAATCATGTACTCACTTTGACCTTATTTTGGTGTACCATGTAAAGTGTTATTCTAAACCTAGTCTCTGCCATACCAGTTTCCAGTTTTCCCAGCAATTTTTGTCAGATAGTAAGTTCTTATCCTAGAAGAGGATGTCTTTGGGTTTATTAAATAGGTAACTATGGTCGGTTACCACTGTGTCTTCTCTACTTAATCTATTCTACTTATCCACCACTCTATTTCTTAGCCAGTACCTGATAGTTTTGATGATTGCTGCTTTATACTATAGTTTGAGATCTGGGATGCGTAGGCTACCTTCCTTCGCAATTTTTTTTCATTAATTCCCTTGATATTCCTGACCTTTTGTTCTTCAGGTGAATTTTGTTATTTTTTTTCTAGTTCTATAGTTTTTTTTTTGTTAGTTTGGTATGGCACTGAATAAGTAACTTATTTTGGCAGAATTGTCATTTTTAATACATTGACTTGGCCTATCCATGAGCAGTTGATATTTTTCCAATTGTTTATATTTGGCTTTATTTGTGTGAAAAGTTTTGTGATTATGTCCATATACTTACTGGATTTGTCTTGGCAGGTAGACTCCCAAATATTTTTATTGTCTGCAATTACTTTAAATGGAGTTTCTCTTGCTGTTTTTTGCTGCTGGGCTTTGTTAGTAATATATAGAAATGCTGGTGATTTATGTAAGTTTATTTTATATCCTGCAGCTTTGCTAAAGTTGTTAATTATTTCAACTACTTTTTCAGTTGATTGTCTAGGATTCTCTAAGTATATCATCATATCATTTGCGAAGAGTGATATTTTTGTTTCTTCATTGACTATTCTAATTCTTTAAAGTTCTTTTTCTTCTCTTATTGCTAAAGATAACATTTCTAGTACAATATTAAATAACAGTGATGATAATGGACATCTTTGTTTCATCCTTGATTGTATTGGGAAGGCTTCTAGCTTATCACCATTACAAATAATGCTTGTCGATCATTTTAGATAGATACTGTTTATCCTCATAGAAAGACTTCTTTAATGCTCTCCAAAGTTTTTAGTAGGAATGGGTACCATATTTTGTCAAAAGCTTTTTCTGCATCTTTTGAGATAATCATATGATTTCTGTTGGTTTTGTTATTGATATGGTTAATTATGCTGATAGTTTTCCTGGTATTGAACCAGCACTGCATTCCTGGTGTAAATCCCACCTGGTCATCGTGTGCGATGCTAGTGATAAGAGTGATGTAATCTCCTTGCTAGTATTCCATTTAAAATTTTTGTGTCAATATTCATTAAGGAGATTGGTCTCTAGTTTTCTTTCTCTGTTTTGGTTCTGCCTGATTTAGGTATCAGCACCATATTTGTGTCATAAAAGGAATTGGATAGGGCTCCTTTGTCTATTTTGCCAAGTAGTTTATATCATATTGGAATTAATTGTTCTTTAAATGTTTGGTAGAATTCACTTGTGAGTCCATCTGGCCCTGGGAATTTTTTCTTGGGGAGTTTACTGAGGTCTTGTCCAATTTCTTTTTCTAAAATGAGGTTATTTAAGTATTTTATTTCCTCTTCTGTTAACTTGGGCAATTTATATTTTTGTATATGTTCATCCATTTTACTTAGATTGTCAGACTTATTGGCATATAATTGGGCTAAACAGCCCCTTATTGCTTTAATATTCTCTTCGTTGGCGGTGAATTCACCCTTTTTGTTTTTGCTACTGGTGGTTTCATTTTCTTTATCTTAAAAAAAGATCAAATTAACCAATGGTTATTTTAATATCTTTTTTCATAAAATCAGCTCTTAGTTTAATTTATTAGTTCAGTGGTTTTCTTTCAATTTTATTAGTCATTCTTTTTATTTTCGAGATTTCTAATTTGGTGTTTAATTGGGGATTTTTAATTTGTTCTTTTTCTAGCTTTTTTCGTTCTGTGCCCAATTCAATGATCTGCTCTTTATTTTATTGATGTGTTTATAGATAAAATATTTTTTTAAGTACTGCTTTCACTAGATCCCATAAATTTTGGTATGTTGTCTCATTTTCATTCTCTTTGATGAAATTGTTGATTGTTTATATGATTTGTTCTTTGACATACTCATTCTTTAGCATTAGAATAGTTTCCAGTGAATTTTTTATCTAACTTTCCGTGGCTCTTTATTGTTATTTTTATTGCATCATGATCTGGAAGCGATATATTTAATATTTATGCCTTTTTGCATTTGATTGTGAGAGGTTTTTTGCCCTAATACATGGTCAGTTTTTGTATAGAAGCCATATACC
>JAQQSZ010011872.1:0-12144 GCA_028646595.1 Phalanger gymnotis | reverse complement strand
CCTCCTAAGTTACCAATCCACACCCACACAGGTTTCACACCTGACAGGGCCCTGGGCCTGGGGCTTAGCACTTAACAGCTGAAAGTACTTCCTCTCAAAAGAAACAAAAGCCATGCTAATGAGACAATTTTGCTTAACAACACAGGGGGGAAGGGAACCAGCACTTTTCAGTTGCCTACTATGTGCCTGGCACTGTACTAAGCCCTTTACAAATAGCATCTCATTTGATAATCCATACAGAACTTCCAGAGGAGCAGATTCCTTTTACCAAATGCAGATCTGTGCCTTTTTGTGACTCACAGCTTTAGGAAGTTGCCTGGGACAATGAGAGGTTAAGTGACTTGCCCAGGGTCATATAGCTGATATGTGTAGGAGGCAGGTCTTGTACCTGGGTCATCATGGATATAAGACCCACTTTTTTGGCCATAATACCTAAAGTTCTTCACAGTCTGGCTTCGGCCTACCTCATTTTGCGTTACTCCCCTTACACACTCTTCATTTCAACCAAACAGTTTATCTGAGATTCTTTTACATGTTATTCCATTTCCTCTCTCCACACATTTGCCCAGGCCGTGTCCCCCACCATGCACTTTTGGAATCTCCAGCTTCCTTCGAAGCTCAGCTCAAGACCACATCCCATGCAAGGCCTTTCCTCACCACCACCCCCCAGTCATTATTGCCCCGTCCCTGAACATTTACTTCATATTTATTTGGTATATATTTTGTTTTGACATATCTGTGTACATCTTGTTTGTCTCCAGTACGATACAAGCCCCCGAGGACAAGGACTGTTTCCTTTTATCCTTTGTCTCCCCTGTGTAGATCCAGAGCTACTCTATTTTAAGAATTACTGTATTTTGTTCACACATGTATGTCTCTTCCCCCCATACTAGTCAACACCTGGCATAGTACCTAGCATACAGTACACACTTAGTAAATGTTTGTTGGATGAATGAAGCAATACCACTCAAGAAGAGATGAAGGGACATTGGCCAAATAGGGTGCTGGGAGTCAGTCAATTAGTCAACAGGTACTTATTAAGCTGCGGATAGAGTGCTGTGCCTGGAGTCAGAAGGACCTGAGTTCAAATCCAGCCTCAGACACTTATTAGCTGTGTGACCCTGGCCAAGTCACTTCACCCTGTTTGCCTCAGTTTCCTCATCTGTAAAATGAACCAGAGAAGGAAATGTCACACTGCTCTAGTAAGAAAACCCCAAATGGGGTCATCAAGAGTCATACACAACTGAACAACAAAAATTTATTAAGAACCTACTGTGTGCCACTAAGTGCTAGAGATACAAAGAAAGGCAAAAACAGCCCCTGCCTTTGGGAAGCTCACATTCCATCGGGGGAGACAACACATAAATAATTAGGTACATGTAAGACTCACACGGGGTGGGTGGATGGTAACCTTAGAGGGGAAGTCTAACAGCAAGGGGAGCCCTTCTGGAGCTGTCGTTTGAGCTGAGTCTTGAAGAAGGCTGGGGATGCCAGGGCAGAGGTGACAGAGGTGAAGAGGAAGGGCATTCCAGGCTCCAGCCAGAGAAGAGACAGGTAGGACGAGACCACACCGAGGAAGGCCCACCAACCAGCTCTTAGAGTTTATTCTGGCTCTCTGCTGCCTGAAGAGGGATAAACTCTTCTTTTTGGCCTCAGGAAGGAGAGAAACTGCTGAAAGAGGGGCATCCTGCCCTGGAGACCATCCAGGAACGGCTACAAGAGATAGGAGGTCTCTGGAGTCAGCTGCGGGCCAACTGCCTCAAAAAGAGCACCAAACTACAGGATGCTTATAAGGTGGTGATGGGGCCGGGGAAGTGGAGGCCATGGGCTAACCAGAGGGGATGGTAAAAGGGGACCCCCTCTCCCTTTCCTCCCATTCTCCATTTACGCTCTCCTCTCCCCCAAGGCCCTGTGTTTCCAGAGGAAAGCAGAGGAGGTAGAAAGATGGCTGGAGAACATGGAGGAGGAGCTTCGGGCTCCCTTGGGTGGACAGGACTTAGCCGGTGTGAAGGAGCTGCTGGCGACCCAGGGGGAGCTGGAGGCAGCCGTGGAAGGCCAGGAGGGACTAGTGCAGGCGCTGATGGACCAGGCCCGTGCCTTTGACTGTGAAAATCACTTTCTAGCTGGGGTGGAAGAGCAGGCCAAGCTGCTGCTACTGAGGTAGGCAGCTTCTCCCACCTGTATGCCATCGCGTTCCAGGTTTCCCCTATTGCCTCACTCTCATCCTTTTCCGCTTCTACTTTTTCCTTCCCCAAAGGGAAGTGTCTTAAGAGAACCCCACCTTAGGCTTTGTCTACCTCAGGCCCCCCATTCATCTCTCTCTTTGGAGGTCGTCTCTCATTTCAGTCAGTTATTGTATTGTGTTTGTCCTTAAGAGAACCATAACATCAGGGAGATGATGACATGACTTGCAGTTGACTTTGATTTGAGTGAGGGATGTCTGTGCAAGGTCACCAGCCTCACTTTCTCCTCCAGAACCATCTGGGTTCAGTGGACAGATATTCATCAGAACGACTGGAGATGGCCCAGGATGCAGTGGGAGACCCTGGCCCTTTCAGGCTAAGGCCTTTTCAGGTTCTCACTCTGAGTGAAGTAAAGCCCATTCAGTGAATAGGCCTCTTTAAGAAGTGAGTCAAGGGATGGCCCTTAATACAGTCGTGTATTAAGCACTTCCTATAGGCCAGGCACTGTGCTAGGCACTGGAGATAGAAAAAAAGGCAAAAACAGTTCCTGCCCCTCAAGGAGCTTACATTCTAACGGGAAAGAAAACTTGAAAAATAAGTATACACGCAAGATATGTACAGGGTCAGTGGGAGAAAATCTCAGAGGGAAGGAACTGGGGGGTGAGCGGAGGCCCGAGAAAGCCTCCTGCTTAGAAGGTGAGGTTTGAACTGAGACCCGAAGAAAGCCAAGGCAGACGCAGTGAGGAAGAGCATCTCCAGGTCTGAGGGACAGCGAGAGTTCAAGTACAGTCAGGAGATGGAATGTGTTATTCAGCCTGTGTCACTGAAGTGTATAATACATAGAGGGGAATTATGGATGAAAGACTGGAAAAGGTAGGAAAGGATCAGTATGAGGAGTCTTAAATACCAAAGAGAGGATTTTATATTTAGCCTAGAGGTCAGAAGGGAGCCAGGAGAGCTTTCTGAGTGGAGGAAGTGAGGGGCCTCAAGGAGCACAGTCAGCCCTGTGCTGTTGGACGATCCCTTCGGCAGCCGAGCGCACAATGGGTTGGAATGGAGAGAGGTTTGCGGCAGGGACGGCTGCAGGCTTGGACAGTAGGGTGGTGATGAGGGCCTGCACCAGCGTGATGGGTATGTGAGTGGTGGGAAGAAAGCATGCCAGGTGTCATTAAGGTGAAATAATAAAACTCATCGATAGATGGCATACGTGTGGTGCCTATGAATGAAGTGGGGAGTTGGGGATGATACACTAAGGTCTCAAACCCAGGGAACTGGAAGGTTGGTAGTGCCCCTCAGGTGAAATAGGGAAGCGCACAAGAAGGAAAGATTAGTGAAGTTTTGTCTGGCAGGTTGAGTTTGAGTGCTTCTTCTTTCCAACACCAACATTCCAGTTCTTCTGCTATCTCTCCCTTCCTCACCTCCACTGCCCTTGGTGGCTGTCCCATGCCAGGTACACAAACCTGAGAGAGCCCCTCCGGGAGCGCCGGGGGACCCTGGAGGCTAAGAGCCTTCTGTACCAGTTCTTCCAGGACGTAGAGGATGAGCTGGCTTGGGTGCAAGAGAAGCTGCCCTTGGCGACAGCCCAAGATCATGGACGGAGCTTGGATGCTGTTCAGCAGCTCCAAGAGAAGCACCAGGTAGGTCACAACCTGTCTGGGGAATGAAGAGAGAGAGAGAAAGAGAGAGAGAGAGAGAGAGAGAGAGAGAGAGAGAGAGAGAGAGAGAGAGGAGTGTGTGTGTGTGCGTGTGTGTGTGTGTGTGTGTGTGTGTGTGTGTGTGTTGGGGGAGGAATGGTGGGGCGGGGCCGTGGAAGGGGGGATATTTGATCTCCAGAGCTAGGTTCAAGGTCTTGGGTGAGTTCGTAGAATCCTGTATTTAGGGCCTGAAGAGACCATAAGGATCAGTCCAGTTTCCTTCACTTTATAGATGGAAAAACACTCCCAGAGAGGTTGAGTTGCCCAAGGTCATCAGTAGAGTGTAAGCTCCTTGAGGCAGGGAATGTTTTCGTTTTTGTCTTTTCTTCCCCAGTATCTGGCACTTAGGGAGGAAGGGTTTAAGGAATGTTTGTTGAACCTAATTGACCCACCCAGCTCTTTTGCTCTCTCCCCCACTGCCAATGGTGGCATTGGAGACCTAGGATTCAAAACTAAGTTTCTATAAATCCAGACTCTTTCTGTTATACCATCTTACCTCTCATGCTAGCACTAATGGGGAGCAATATGGGACAGGGACTGGACCTGTAATTTTATTGGTATAGGGAACTCCCAGGCGGTGAAACTCCCTCTACCAATGTAGGTTGGCACCTTCTCTGTAACTCATACTCTCAGTTGCCTAGAATAGTAAACGGTTAAGTGACTTGCCCAGGATCACACAGCCCTGCTTTCAGAAATAGCATTTGAACCCAGGTCTGTCTTACTTCAAGGTCAGCTTTCCATCAACCATGCAACGCTGCCTCTAACGGAATAGGATAAGGATTTCTTAGCATCTCTGTTTGGGTGTGACAAAGTCTTTGGGGACGTATCTGTGGGTGTCTTTATGTTGGGGACCTCTAGAGTCACCTTCTTTTGTACTTGCAGAACTTGGAAGATGAGATCAACAGCCATGAGGCCCTAGCCCAGGTGGTACTGGACACGGGTCACAAGCTGGTTCAGGGGGGACATTTTGCTGCCAGTGAGGTGGCTGCTCGGCTTCAGCAGCTAAAAACCGCAATGGGCAGACTTCGGGGTGAGGCAGAGCAGAGACGACGGAGGCTTCAGCAAGTTCGTGAGGCTCGGCAATTTCTGACAGAGGTGAGAAGGGTAAATGACGACAGAAGGAGAAGGAACTAGGGGGGGACCTAGTATTTTTAGGTAAACCACATTAGATTATAGGATCATAAATTTAGAGCCAGAAGGGAACTCTAAATCTTATTCAGGAGACCTCCTTCATAACTGCTTGGCATGCTCCCCAGAGATTTTGTTCTTGTTCAGTTGTGTCCAACTCTTCCTGACCCCATTTGGGGTTTTCTCAGCAAAGATACTGAAGTGGCTTGTCATTTCCTTCTCTAGTTCATTTTACAGATAAGGAAACTGAGGCAAACAAGGTTAAGTGACTTGCCCAGGGTCACACAGCTAGTAAGGGTCTAAGGCTGGATTTGAACTCAGGAAGATGAATTCCAAGCCCAGTGGATCCATCCACTGTACCACCTGGCTCCCTTCCTCAGAGATAAGGCTATACCTATTCCTTTTCTCCCTTCGAATTTTTCTCTGGCTGACATCCCCAAGAACAAACTTCTGGGGAGGGATGGGGAGATGATCTAATCTCACTGAATTACTCTCCAGCTCCTAGAGGCAGAATCCTGGCTGTCAGAACGAGGCCTTCTCCTGAATAATGAGGAGCTGGAGCAGAATGAGAACGCCACTGGGGCTGTGCTGCGGAGGCTAGAGGCCACGAGGAAGGATCTGGAAGGATTCTATACTCGTCTTGAGAAGCTACAGGAGACAGGCACCCGCCTAGAGGGCAGACCCAACCCAGAGAGGTAAGCAAGCTATCAGAGAGGAGAAAGGTGAGTAAATATAACCCAAGGAGATGGCCAAGAAATTGGACTAACCCTGCAGAAGTCATCATAGGATTGTAGGATCAGAACCTTAGAACTGGAAGAGGCCTAGAGGTCATTTAGTCCAATGAATCCTTCATTTTACAAATGAAGAAACTGAGTCCCAGGGACTCAAAAGCCCAAAGTCACATGGGTAGTAAGCATCCAAGGTGAGTGTTAAAGAAAGGCTTCTGGGGCAGTGAAGTAGTACACAACAAATAGGGTGAGCACCAGCCCGGGAGTCAGGAAGACCTGAGTTCAAATCCGACTTCAGATACTTAACCAGCTGTGTGACCAAGGGCAAGTAACTTAACTCCAATTTTGTCCACAAAACAAAAAAAGAGAGAGAGAGAGAGAGAGAGAGAAAGGATGCCATCTTCAAGATGTCCGAAGACGACTCTCTTCTTATTCCTAGCCTTAAGGCGCTGACCCACCTTCAAACTCTGAAAGAGACCCACAAGGGGTTACTGCAGAAGGCCGAGAGCCAAGGGCGATGCCTACAAGAACAGCAGTACCTTTTTCACCTGGAGCGGGAGGCCCAGCTTCTGGACACCTGGTTGTCAAGCAAACGGGCCACAGCTGAGTCCCAAGACTATGGGCAGGACCTGGAAGATGTCAAGGTGACCTCTGCACAGACCTTGGGACAAAGTACTATCCCAAGGCAGCTAGGTGGTACAGTGAATAGAGCACCAGCCCTGGAGTCAGGAGGATCTGAGTTCAAATCCAGCCTCAGACACTTGATACTTACTAGCTGTGTGACCTGGGGCAAGTCACTTAACCCTAACTGCCCTGCCTTCCCCCTTCCAAAAAGAAGTACTATCCTAATGAAAAGGGGAGGGTGACTATGGTAAGGAAAAAAGTCATGAGGTAGGGAAAGGACCCCAGGATGTGGGGAGGGAATCCCTGGCCTCTGCATGTTGAGTGTTCCAGGGCCAGGGCTGATTAATTAACGAAGAGACGGGCAGGCCCAGCCGAGATTCTCCTATACCACCGGGCTGAGGTGTAGTGGGAATACCATGGAGGGGTGGGTGTCCTTCCCTCAATCGATCATAGCATCATTGAGTCTTGAAATGTTTCTTTAAGACCAGGCTCTGTGCTAGACAAAAGTAAACAGTCCGTGCTTGAGGATCTAGCAATCCAGCCAGGGGAAACATATTCTTAAATAGATTATATATGAAACACATTTTTAAATTTTTTAAATGGTATTTAATTTTTTCCAATTACATGTAAAAACGATTTTTAACATTCATTTTTAATAAAATTTTGAGTTCCAGATTTTCTTCCTCCCTCCCCTTCCTCCCCTTCCCTAAGGTAGTGAACAGTCTGATATGGGTGATTTATGTATATGCAAAACAGAGAGAGGTGGTTCGTAGGGTGAGGGTACTAGGAACCAAAGTTCAGCTCCTAGCTCTGATAATTATTACCTCTCTGGGTCCCAGCTTCATCATCTATAAAGTAGAAGGGTGACATTAGATGTCAAGCCAGTCAATAAACATTTATTAAGTGCCTACTGTATGTAAAAGACAGTCCCTGCTCTCCAGGAGCTCAGCTGTAGAGATTAAGAGTTTAATGCCCAAGGTGATGCTTGGGCTGAGCCTGAAAGGAAGCCAGGGGTTCTAAGAGGCAGAGGGGAGAGCATGTTCTAAGTAGGGCAAAGGAACAGGGATGGATGATAGAATTCTGGGTCCCACACTTGCAGGTGCTGGAGGAGAAGTTCCATACTTTCCAAAAGGAAGTGCAGACCTTGGGGCCAACCAAGATTCAGGGGTTTCTCGAGCTGGCTGGCAACCTGGAACAGGCAGCCCCCAGGTGCTACCCCAAGATCCAGGCTCAAAGGAGCCGCATCGAGGACTCCTGGGAACAGCTGAACAGAGCAATGAGGACCCGCACAGAGGTACAAGCTAAACAGACCTGCCAGAGAGGGGCAAGATGGGTCACAGTAGGTGGCTAGGTGGAGCAGTAGTGACTTTGGGCAAGTCGTTTAGCTTTCTTGGGACTGACTTCTTTACCTTTAAAAAATGAAGGGATTGAATCTGAGATTCCTTCCAGCTCTGGGTCTATGATCTAGGTGGCCCCAGTGGATAGAACACTGTGACTGGAGTCAGGAAGACCTGAGTTCAAATCTGCTCTCGGACACCTGCTAGCTATGTGACTCTGGGCAAGTCACTTAAAAAAAACCACACAAATTACTATTTGCCTTAGTTTCCCTATCTGTAAAGTGGGGATAAAAATAGCATCTATCTCACAAGGTTGTTGTGAAGATCAAAGGGCTTTGCAAACTTTAAATTGTCACGCAAGCATTAGCTACTATTATCATCATTCCTGTGGCTCAGTCCTCCCACACTTTGTTGTTGGTCATTAATGACATGCAAATGCATTCCAGCCTTGAGGGTGAAGTCACCTGGTTGTCAGCCCCTAACAGGATCCTAGAGCTTAAGTTTGAGAGGGAAGCCCTAGATTCTACCAAATCTGGAGCTGGCCATGCCCCCACCAAACAGGCCCTCCCCCAGTTCATGAGGGACCATGGCCTTTTCATCAAGGAAAGATGAAATACATGTTCCCTTTGGCCAGTTCCCACTGTGAAATCCTACCAAACCCTTTAGTCCATCCCATTAAGTGTCTGTGGCATGGGTGCTATAATTATCCATGGCGGTGTGAAAGAGACTGATCAATGGTGTGCCAGAACCAGCTCATACCAGAGATGGCTATTACATGTTCAGCATGAGCATTTACCCCTCCAAAATAAACACAAAAACTACAAATTAGGACTATACTTATTACTTTGCTACTTGTCTAGGCCGCAAGCGTCCAAATTGAGGTACTAGCTGCATGCCCTGCAAAACTCACTAGTTGCCCGCTAAGCAAATTAAAATGTAATTGGGAAATTTTTAACAAAATAAATAAAAATATAATAAAACATAGATAATGTTAATTTGTGATTTTCTAAGTCAACATGCTGCCCTATGTACTTCTATTTGAGTTTGACACCACTGGTCTAGATTTAAGACAGTGATGGAGAAAATGCCAATTTTCTTGGAGGATTAAACTTAAAAGTGTGTCTTGCATAATTTTTTTTTCCCAGAGAGCTGTGTCTATGAGGTGGCTACTATTGTTATTGTCCCCATTCCACAGATGGGTAATCTAGATCTCAAAGTGGAAAAGTGGCTTGCCTATGGTCACAGAGGGTTGTATACGTATGACAGAATAGTGCATGCTTTTCAATACAAATACCATGTAGCGTGGAGATCAAGTCATTGGGTATTTTAGTATGGAGGTATCTATTTAAAACATTGTTTGAAAGTGATTATGGTTCAGTGTTAAATCCAGACATTTATGGGCAATGGGCCAGACTCTGATAATGCTCCAGTTTAGTTAACTGGTTGAGATATTTTAAGATTTGTACTATAGGGATTTGTGATTTATTAGTTCATGAAAGAAAGAAAGCTTCTGATGAATAATTCTAAAAGGCAGTTTATGTCTTACTAGGTATTACATTTTTGTAGCATAGAAAAGAGAGAAGGGGGGAAGAGGGAGAGGAGAGGAGGGAAGAGAAGAGGGGAGGAGGGGAGGGGAGGGGAAAGAAGAGGAGAGCAGAAGAGAGGAGAAGAAAGGAGAAAAGAGGAGAGGGGAGTTGAGGAGAAGGGAGGGAAGGGGAGGGAGGGGAGGAGGGGAGGAGAAGGGAGGAGAGGGGAGGGGAGGGGAAGGTTGGAAATAGCACAGAGTAGTGGCCGGCCGGGCTTCTGCACAAAGCACCAACACCCCTGGCCCCTGGGCTGCTACCCCCAGGGTCCATTGACCCTCATGGCCTCCCAAGGGACTCTTTTCCATCAATTTAGACTGCACACATACAATGCCACCTAGCCTGGGGCCTAGCAGCGGTGAGGGAAATCAGGAGCAAAACCGATAACACTGTGCCTCTCCCCACAGAAAACTCAGCGCTAGCCTTCCCCAACCCTTGTCTTTTTCTGCTCCCTGGCCACCCTTACCCTTCTTCACCTTAAATCTTCCTCTCACATTCATAAGATAATTAATAATATGTAATAATAGCTAGTATTTTTTTAGCACTAAGATTCACAAAGTACTTAGGATCTTTGCAGTGCTTAACACAGTCCCAGGCACATGGTAGGATGTTAATAAAGGCTTCCTTTCTTCCTTTACAAATATTATCTCATTTTTATCCTCACAGAGACCCTGGGAGGAAGGTGCTATTATTAATCCTTATTTTACAAATGAGTAAACTGAGGCAGACAGACTTGCCCAAAGCCATACAGCTTGTAAGTGTCTGAGGCCAGGATTTGAACTCAGGTCTTCCTGACTCCAGTCACAGTGTTCTATCCACTGGGGCCACCTAGATCATAGACCCAGAGCTGGAAGGAATCTCAGATTCAATCCCTTCATTTTTTAAAGGTAAAGAAGTCAGTCCCAAGAAAGCTAAACGACTTGCCCAAAGTCACTCTGCTAGTAAGCATCAGAAGCTGGATTTGAACCCAGGACCTCTGACTCCAGAACCAGTGCTCTTTTGACTATACCAAGATGCTTTGATGCTCACTGAAACCTAGCTTTCTCCTGAAGACACCACAGCTCTCGGTTCCCTCTCGAGGGCTGGCTGCTCCTTCTCTCCCACCCCCGATGCTCAAGTCAAGGAGGTAGTTTGTAGTCTCTGCTCCCCACTTTCAGACCCACCTTCTGCCAACATCACTCACCACTGGTCCCTTACAGCTCGGCCCCTCATTCCCAGATCCTTCTTATTGTATCTACAGACCTTCAGGCCACCCTTCCTCCTCCCAGTAAGCCACTGTCTTCTCCATCCCAGCCCCTCCAGCTCTGGACATCTAGGAGGCTCCCGGCTCCTCAGCTTCCCCACTTCCACAGCTTCTGTGTTCAACGTACCTCTGCCTCCAGCACACAGAGCACGGGTCATACCTTAGAAGCCCTTCCCCAGCCAGCCCACCCCCAACCAAACCTGCCTCAGGTGCCAACAGTCTTCCTGGGGCTTCTAGACATTCCTCACACAAATAGGCCACGCTACCATATAAAGATCTAGGACTAAGGCGAGCTTACTCTTTTTTCCCTTGTTCTTCTTCAGTGGCAAGAAGGAAAAACACATTATAAACTAAGCAATGCAGGCATTCTGAGAAATGAGGTTGGTTTTCTCACGTGACTCGTGGAAATTAGTCTCTTTATTGTCAGGCTAAGCAAAAACTGTTTTACCACTTCTCTTTTGGGCAACCCTTGATCTCTTGTTCTCTGGCTTTAAGAGAAAGAGCATGAGATTCTGAGTCAGAAGACGAGTCCTGGGTCTGCCACTTAGCTACCTACATGACCTTGGAAAGTCCCTTCACCTCACTGGGACTCCGTTTCCCTGTCTGTAAAATAAGGCATTGGACCAGATGGCCTCTGAAATCTGAGATCCATGATCCTGTAACCCTGAATGAATCCCTCCACTTTACCAGGACTCAGTTTCCCTATCTGTAAAATAAGAGGGTTGGACCAGATGGCCTCTACAGTGTTTTCTGGCTCAAAATCCTGTAATTCCATCTGACAAACATTTCTTTGTTAAGTGCTTGTGATGGGCAGGGCATTGGTGATTCATACAGGAAAGGAAGTGGAGTGGTTTATTGCATTTGGAGTCAGAAATAGATGGGTTCAAATCCTATATCAGATACTGGTTACATGACCCTAGTGAAGCCATTTAACTACTCTGAGCCTCAGTTTCCTCATCTGTAAAACGGTGATACTAATGGAACCACCACATAAGTGAGGCTCAAATGGTATAGCGGATAGAGAGCCAGGCCTAGAATCAGAAAGACCTGAGTTCAAATATGGCCTCAGGCATATACTAGCTGTGTGACCTCAGGCAAGTCACTTCACCTTGTTTGCCTCAATTCCTCATCTGTAAAATGAGCTGGAGAAGGAAATGACAAACCACTCCAGGTTCTTTGCCAAGAAAACCTCAAATGGAGTCACAAAGAGCCTGAAATGACTGAACAACCTGTGACTGCAGAGCTAGGGGTCTGTCCAGTCACACCTCCAGTCCTTTTATTGTTTTCCCAGAACCTGGCTGCTGCCAGAGAGGTCCACGGCTGTGATCAGGCAGCAGCCGAGTTATGGAGCTGGATACAGGAAAAGGCTGCTGTGCTGGGTCAAGGGGACCATGGCCACAACCTGTCATCTGTGCAGGCACTTCAGCGACAGCAGAGGAACCTGGAGGTGAGTAAGGGAGCCTCGGATCTGGAAGGGCCGGACGGTAGATTCCTCCTCCCACAGGCCTGAGTTAGCACAACCTTCTGGGCTCTGTGACTAAGTCTAAGGGAGAGAGACAGAGAGAGAGAAACAGACAGACAGAGACAGAGATACACAGAGAGAGGAGAGACAGAGGGACGGGGT
>JAQQSZ010011871.1:0-12144 GCA_028646595.1 Phalanger gymnotis | reverse complement strand
ACCAGCACTCCTCCCCCCCAAGAACCCCCCCACCTGGACTGGGCTTAAATCTTCAGCAGGCTCTTCACTCCTGCTCTGATCCATCACCTAATTCCTCCCACCAGGTGGGCCTGGGGCTAGAAGAAACCGCAGCTGGAGCTCTAAAGCTGCCCCACCTCCACTGCCCCAGGGGCAGTGGCCAAACCGCAAACTCAGTCCCCGCAGCTTTTCTCACTAACCTTCTCTGCTGTCTTTGCTGTTTGTCAGTTGAGAGGTCTGGTAAATGCCACAGCTCAGTAATTCAGGACGCTAGGGCACACTCCACTGGGCTCCTGGTCTGGTCGGTCCACGCTGCACACGCTGGGCTCTGCTCAGCTCAGCTCCCCTCAGCTGGGAGCTGGGAGCTCTGTGCGGGACAGACCTTACCCAGAGACCATCCAGGCTGTCCTGGGCTGGAGCCCTGCTTCCTTCTGCCACTTTATGGGTTCTGCAGTTCTAGAATTGGTTCAGAGACATTTTTAATAGGTTTTTGGAGGGACTTGGTGGGGAGCTCACGCCAATTCCTGCTTTCCAGCCGCCATCTTGGCTCCGCCCCCCAGGACTTAGCTTTTTTAACTGTTCTTTCAACAATCTATTCATTCTTTCTGTCAATCTGGATGCTTGTAGATAACATGGAATATGATATGTCCACTCTATATTGTTCAATACACAATATCTCTTCATCTCATTGCCTTTGAAACAAGACCCATTGTCACTTTGAATCTGCATTGGGGTTCCACAATATAGACTTATATCTAGAGGATTACAGGTGTTTTTCTGTGTTGCATTCTTATAAGGACAAGCCACTAGTACACCTGAATAGGTGTCAACACAAGTACGTATAAATTTACATCCTTTATCTTGGGGTAATGATCCAATATAATCTATTTGCCAAATCTGGGTTAGAACTGTTCCCCTTGCTATTTCTCCAGTTACTACCCTAATGTAAATGCTTTGTTTTGTTTTCCTGGCTTTTCCTTTTGACACCAATTCATATGTCTTCCCTTTTTCTTTCTGCATTCATCACGCTGCTTCTCATATCACAGTAATGGTGCATTATATTTCTGTGCAACAATTTCTTTACCCAGTCTTCAATCATGCACATGTTTTTTTCCCCAAACTCTCCTGTATTCTGAAATTCCTTCTTATAGGGAGAGAGATCACCCTGCTCCTAGTCACCCAGGGTCACAATCTAGGTGTCATCTTCAACTCCTCCCTCTCATGCCCCCTTTGCCAATCTGCTGCCAAGTCCTGTCGATTTTATCTTCCTAACATCTCTTGTAAACATCCTTTGCTCTCCTTTGACAGTGCCACCACTCTGCTGCTCACCCTCATCAACTCATGCCCGGACAATTGCCATAACTCCTAGTTGGTTTTCCCATCATATTTCTCCCTAGTCTGGTCCATTGTCCACTCCGTTATCTAACCAATCTTCCAGAAGTATAGGTCTGATCATGTCACCGCCTCCCCAAATGAACAAACTCCACCAATTCTCCATTTGACCCTGCAGGATCAAATATAAAATCCTCTGGTGTTCAAGCCCTTCATAAGCTGGTCTCCTACTCTTCCAGTCTTTGTACACCTTCCTTCCCTCATGTACTTTTCAGTCCAGTGACACTGGTCTTCTTGCTGTTCTTAGAACATGATGCTCCATCTCTTGACTCTAGGTACTTTGGCTGGTTGTCTCTTGCGCCTGGAATCTTCCTTCTTGGCTTCAAGTCTCTGCTAAAATCTCTTCTCTACAAGAAGCCTTCCTGATCTCCTTTAATGCTAGTGCCTTTCCTCTGTTGATTATCTCTAATTTATTCTGTCAATATCTTGTTTGTGCGAGTTGTTTTCATGTTGTCTTCCTCATTAGAGTGAGTTCCTTGAGAACTGGGACTGTCTTTTACCTTTCTTACTATCTGTTCTTTTCATCCTAATTTGTATAGTGCCTGGTTGATGTTGTTGTTTTGTTGTGTTTGTCTTTTGTTCTCAAAGACGACCGTGACATCAGGGAGATGACAACATGACTTGCAGTTGACTTTGATATGAGTGAAGGGAGAGGTGTGCAAGGTCACCAGCCTCAGTTTGTCCTCCAGAGCCATCTGGGTCCAGTGGCCTGACATTCATCAGGATGACTGGAGATGGCTCAGGATGCAATGCGAGACCTTGGCCCTTGTTGGCTGAGGCACTTAATAAATGCTTCTTCACTGTTTCCAGTTAGCCAACCAGTGAATAAATGGTTTTAGTTCTTTACTATCACATGTGCTATTATATTTTAGTTCATATGAGGCCTTTCTTTCTGTCCCTGACCTCCTTGGGAGATGGAATCCCTGAGTCAAAGGGTATAGATATGTCATTTTCTTTACAAAATTCCAGATTACTTTCCAAAATGGTTGGGCCAATTCAACACTTCACCAACAATGAATTAGTGTGTCTGTCTTTCCACTACTCCTTCAGAATTATCTATTCCCATTTTTTCATCTTTATTCAAGTTCTATTTCCCTTTCATTTCTTCCTTTTTCCTTTTTTCCTTTTATTACTCTTGGTATTCTCAATCTTTCATTCTTACAAAATAGTTTAGCTCTGAAAAGTATCCCTCCGGTAGTTGGATTGTTATAGGATTAAATCTATAAGTTAATTTTTCTCACATTAAAATGTAATTATTATATTAGCATAGTCCAGCTATGAGCACTGGAAAATCCCTCTATATAAATTGTTCTTTCTTTCCTTAAGAGCATTTTGTAATTGCAGCTATATAGTTATTAAGTGTGCTTTGGTACACTAATTCCCAAATATTTTGTGCATTTTGTAGTTATTTTGAGATTTTTCACTTTATCCTACTTCCTTTATATTGCTACCACATAGAAATTATGCTGATTTATGGTGGGAGGGGGCTGTAACCTGCAGTTTTATTAAAACTATTATTTTGATTAGTTTCATTGCTGATTCTCTAGGATTTTCTAAGTAAAATATTTCCATTAGCAAAGAGGGAGAATTGTTTCCCTCTTGCTGACCTTTATGCTTTTCTTTCATCTCACTGCTCTTACTAGCATTTCTATAAAATTATCAAATTATAGCTGAGAAAAAGATATCCTTGTTTATACCTGTATAGGGAAAATGTTTAGGGTTTCCCCACTGCATTTAATACTAGCTTTTGGTTCAAGAGAGATACTAACTACATGAAAATAGATTCTGCTATGCCTATACTTTGTAGGGTTTCTAAGTGACTATTGCACAGAAAAATGCAAATATTGATTGGGTATTTTATATTCAGTGGGGCAGCTAGGGGGTGCTGTAGTGCACAGAGTACCAGGCATGAAGTCAGGAAGACTCATCTTCATGAGTTCAAATCTGGCCTCAGATAATTACTAGCTGTGCGGGCATCATTTAACTCTGCCTCAGTTTCCTCATCTGAGAAATGAGCTGGAGAAGAAATGACCCTCTCCAGTGTCTCTACCAAGAACACCCCAAATGGGGTCATGAAGAGTGAGACACAATTGAAAAATGAATTAACATCAACATTTTATATTGTGTTCCATAACTCCATTCTGAAGGAAACAATCTAGGGCCTTTTTTCTCTCTGAGTGAAGCAGCTCATGAATTCAAAAGTTCACTCTTCTTCTCTCACAGTTAGATGTCAAAAGATTACTCTCCATACTGATAACTTTTAATTAAAAGAAAAACTCTGGGACAAGTTTAGAGTTTCAATAATCTCACAAAACACTTGAATTCTAAGGGAATTATGTCAGCAGTACCTGCAAATCACTGTGTGCCAAGAAAACGTGTTATCCCTCATAACTTCAGCTCCTGGGAAACTGAATGGCATCTGTGTGCTACCTTTGAAGATCTACATGCTGACCTGGTATATTCCCACAAGATATACTAGTCTTTTTCGCCTATCCTTGCCCAATTAAAGGTCATCATATCCCAGTTGCCAATGAGTCTGCTACTCTTGGTCCACTATCAGTAGCATCAGGATGCAGCTGGGTCCCATAAATCAATGAAGCATTCCTTTAAGAGAGAGGGGTGGTCTTGGTCCCAACTATGCTTAAACCTGTTTTTTTTTTTGATGTAACCAATCATGTTGTCTTCACCCTATGATGCTGCCCACCTTATAACAAATTATATTATTTCCTCATCTACTCTGTTCTGTTCTCTGTTCTCTATTTATAAAAGGGAGCTGTGCCTCCAATTCAAGGTCTTTTGGCTAACTGAGGCATTCTTTTTTTTTAATTGATTTTTTTATTTTTAGTTTACAACACTCAGTTCCACAAGTTTTTAAGTTCCAAATTTTCTCCTCCTCGCTCTCCTCCCCTCCCCACCCCCAAGATGGCATGTAATCCAATATGGGTTCTACATATACTTTCACATTAAACTTATTTTCACAATAGTCAAGTTGTAAAGAATTATTACCAATGGAATGAACCATGAGAAAGAAGAAACAAAACCAAAAAAGAAAAAATAGAGCAAAGAGTTTACCTCAATCTGCATTCAGACTCTGTAATTCTTTCTCTGGATGTGGATAGGTTTTTCCATTATGAGTCTTTTGGAGCTGTATGCATGTATTTCCTTCCTTCCATAAAAGATGTCAAGTATTTCTGCTATTTTAGTTACTTGCAATTTCCCTGAGTCCTAATACTTGGTCTATTTTTGTAAAAGTGCCCTGGGATGACAAGAAATGTGTCTTTAGTGATCCCATTTAGAATGTGCTAGAAATCTTTTAGCTCTAAATTCTCCAATGGTTTATTCAAGTCTATATTTTGCCTTTTGTTTATGTTAGATATGTTCTAACTCTGAGACAGGGGAATATTAAAGTTGAGTGAGCAAGGTGTTTAGACTGTTCAAGGTTCATCTCTGACATCCAACCTCACAAGGGCCAGGAGGGCCTGCCACAGCAGGAATGAGCTGACAATTTAGGGGCAGGTCTGATTCCAGAAAGGCCTTGAAAGCTCCAAGGAATGCCCTGGGAAAAGAGTTAATATGATCTGTTGAAAACATCCAGTCCTCCAAATCACTGATCATGTGACCTTGAAGTTATTATTTGACATATATTTCCTATTTGTTTATGTAGATATTGCATATCAATTATAGAATGTCAGAACCTTGTAAGCAGGGATTATTGCATTTTTGTGTTTGTATCCCCAATACACAGAACAATGCCTAGAGCAAAGTAGGCATGTAAAAGGCCTACTATTAATATGCCTCCTTAATAGGAACAAAGTGGCTCCTTGAATTGAATTACATAAAAATGTGCCAAATCAACTGGAAAGGTAGAAAGTGTGGGACTTGCAGCTAGAGCAAAGGTTCTTTTTGGTGTCACAGACCCCTTTGGCATCTACAGAAGCCTATGAAATCCTTCTCAGGAGTTCATAAAAACAAGTTCTTATAAAATTATTTTTCAAATAATAAAACAAATAGGAATGCAAAGTAAATCCATTACATTGAAATACAATCCAAATACACATATGTATATACACACACATACATATATGTGTGTGTGTGTATACACAGGTGTTTTTTTTTTTTTAAAGTTAAGAACCCCTGAGCTCTAAAGCACTTGGTTTGAAAACAGTCTGGGGATTTGAGCTCAGTAGCGATGAGTAGTGACTGATGAATCAGCATGATATAACAGCCAAAACACTTAATACAATCTTGGTCTCTGTTGAAGGGCATAGCTTACAGGAAAAAGGGAGATGACAGTCCTATTGTTCTGTTATCAGACTGCATCTGGTGGATAGTGTTCAGTTCTAGGGACCAGTTTAAAAAGGATATTGATAAGGTGGAAAGTGTTCAAAGGAGAGAAAACAGGATGGTTATGGGCCTTGAGTCCATGACATGGGGATCAACTGAAGTAAGTGGAGGCTCATATTTATTCTGAGACTGTCTCAGGGGATATAACTGTCTTCAAGTATCTGAATGGCTATCATATAGAGGAGGGATGAAACTTGTTCTTCAGCTGCCAAAGGCTGAATAAGCAGTAAGGAGTCGGAGCTGCAAAGGAGTAAATTTAGTTTTGATTTTATGAATAGCTGTAATTAGTGTCACCCAAAAGAATGACCTGCCACAAAAAATGGTGGGCTCCCATTCCTTTGAGGCTTTCAAGCAGAGGCTAGATGATTACCTTTAATATGTTACAGTGGGGATGCCTGGTGTCTTGGTTGGAACAGATGGCCCTGAGATCACTTCCAACCCTCAAATTTTGTGCTTGTGACTAGATGACCTTTAAGGTTCTTTACAACTGCAAAACTATGGAAATCCTAATAATCAATCCTTTCTTCAGTTGGCACTACCTCAAGATCAATAAGTTATTTGTTTGGGATGAGGCTTTTTCTTCACCTTCGTTATATTCATAAGGATTTTTTCACTAGTATGAACTGATGATGAGAAAGGCTTTTACTCTGCAGGAAAGTATTTCCTCAATCATTACAATTTCTCCATTATCAATTCCCCAATAATGAACAAATCTTGTTTAAAGGCAGGCTTTGCTACATTCATTAAATCACAAGATTCTGCTCAAGGGTGGATTTTCTGATATCCAAAAAGGTCTCTAGTCTCTTACAAAGCCCTGTCACATTCATTATATTTAAAAGGTTTCTCTCTAGTATGAATTTTATGATGTAGATTAAGCCTTCCCACACTAATTACATTCGTAAGGTTTCTCTCCAGCATGAATTTTCTGATGTCGATTAAGCTGTGAACTCTGGCAGAAGGCCTTGTCACATTCACTACATTTATAAGGTTTCTCTCCAGTATGAATTCGCTGATGTCGAGTAAGCTGTATGCTCTGCCTGAAGGTCTTCCCACATTCATTGCATCCATAAGGTTTCTTTCCAGCGTGAGTCATCTGATGTCGAATAAGGTATGAGCTGTGGAGGAAGGCCTTCCCACATTCACTACATGTATAAGGTTTTTCTCCACTATGAATAGTCTGGTGTACAGTAAGTTGTGTGCTCAGGCGAAAAGTCTTCCCACATTCATTACATACATAAGGCTTCTCTCCAGTATGAGTCTTGTGATGTACTGTCAGTTGTGTGCTCTGGCGGAAGGTCTTTCCACATTCACTACATTCATAAGGCTTTTCCCCAGTATGAATTCTCTGATGTAGAGTAAGTTGTATGCTCTGCCTAAAGGCCTTCCCACATTCATTACATTCATAAGGTTTCTCTCCAGTATGAATTCTCTGATGTTCACTAAGTTTTGTGCCCAGCCGGAAGGCCTTCCCACATTCATTACATTTATAAGGTTTTTCTCCAGTGTGGATTCTCTGATGTTCGTTAAGTCCTGTGCTCCGCCGGAAGGCTTTTCCACATTCATTACATTTATAAGGTTTCTCTCCACTATGAATTGTCTGATGTACAGTAAGTTGTGTATTCAGGCGAAAAGTCTTCCCACATTCATTACATTTATAAGGTTTCTCTCCAGTATGAATTTTCTGATGTACAGTAAGTTGTGTGCTTTGACGGAAGGTCTTTCCACATTCCTTACATTCATAAGGTTTCTCTCCAGTGTGAATTCTCTGGTGTAGAGTAAGTTGTGAGCTATGGCAGAAGGCCTTTCCACATTCACTACATTCATAAGGTTTTTCTCCAGTATGAATTTTCTGATGCTCACTAAGGCCTGTGCCCAAGCGGAAAGCTTTTCCACATTCATTACATTTATAAGGTTTTTCTCCAGTATGAATTCTCTGATGTTCACTAAGGCCTGTGCTCAGGCGGAAAGCCTTACCACACTCATTACATTGATAAGGTTTCTCTCCAGTATGAATTCTCTGATGAACTGTAAGTTGTGAACTCTGGCGGAAAGCCTTCCCGCATTCATTACATTGATAAGGCTTCTCGCCAGTATGAACTGTCTGATGTGCAATAAGTTGTGTACTATGGTGGAAGGCCTTCCCACATTCATTACACTTATATGGTTTCTCTCCAGTATGAATTCTCTGATGTTGAGTAAGCTGTGAGCTGTCTCGAAAGGCCTTTCCACATTCGTAACATTGATAAGGTCTCTTTCCAGTATGAATCATCTGATGTCGAGTAAGATATGAGCTATTGCGGAAGGCTTTTCCACATTCATTACATTCATAAGGTTTCTCTCCAGTATGAATTCTCTGATGTTGAATGAGATGTGAACTATGACGGAAGGCCTTCCCACATTCATTACATTTATAAGGTCTCTCTCCAGTATGAATTCTCTGGTGTTCAATAAGCCCTGCGCTCAGGCGAAAAACCTTAAAACATTCATTACATTCATAAGGTTTTTCTCCTGTATGAATTGAATAATGTTGAGTAAGATGTCCACTTTGGTGAAAAGACTTCCCACACTGATCACACTCAAAAGGTCTCTCTCCAGTATGACTTTTCTTATGCTGGAAAAGACATATCCTCTGAAAGAAGCCTTGCCCATATTTGTTACATACATAACTCTTTTCTCCATTACATATTCTATGATTTTGCATAAGGTCTGAATTATCGCTTAAGGATTCCTCATATTCTTCAAATTTAGAATATCTTTTCTTTGCGCATATTCTGTTACATTTTTTTAGGGCTGAATATAGCCTGAAATTCTTTTTATGTGTATCCCACTTTTGGAGACTGTTTCCTACAAGTTCTCTTTGTTGTGGATAAAGTCCTGACCAAGGACTGATGCTTTTGCCATATTTATATTTATAGATTCTTGCTTCATTGGAAGGTTTGCTTTGAGTGATATTTTTTTGTCTAGTACGTTGCTTTTCATCCTTCTGCTCTCTCTTTAATCTGGCATCATTTTCCCAATTTTCTCCCAAGGTGGAAACAGAGGGACTATACCCAGGGAGTGTTTTCTGAAATGATTCTTCTGCATAAAGACCCCATTGTGGAGATGACTGTTTGGCTTCGGGCCTAGGCTTCTGACCTGAAAGAAACCAAAAATCTGCTATTCTTGACATTTAACTCTATTATGTTCTGTTTCCTCCTTCAATAAGAACTAACAATCTTTACACAACAGAACACTGCTCCAACCTCTGCCATCTGGGCCCAAGAAAAACGATATTAATCAAGCTTGTTTATGACGTGGAATGGCAAAGTTTGAGAGAGTTTTGTTACTTAAAAGGGACGCTGCTTAGGGCTTAGCAATGGAGTGAAGAACAAGGCTTTGATATAAACATCTGTCATCTGAATGGAATAGAGGACCGAACCCCAACACCAGTGAAGATGATGTAGCTTTGACTAAAGGCTCCATAAATGAAGTCTTGTAATTTATACCGAGCATAGGAAAAGGGACAGCTGAACACCAATAAGATCAGCCAGTCCAAGAAGGAGGAAAGCAAGAAAGGGTTAGCAGGGGAACAGGAACACAGGTTTGTGCAGTGGTGACACAGGAAACCCCGCATTGATGCGGGGTGGCCCATTTTCTGCATATTGAGCCTTAAAGAGCTGCCTGTGTTGCTGAGGGGTGAAGGGTGTTGTTCAGGATCACACACAGTGTGGGTCAGAGGCAGGGCCACACCCCAGGCCTTGACCTCTCAGTCCACTGTGCAACAATATCTCTGTGACCAGAAGAGCAGATTGAGAAAACAAATGAGGATTAGATGAAACGTCACAGAATGTGCAGAGTTTGTCAAGATAGTTGAGGATCCGGTGCAGCTAGGTGGTATAGTGAGTAGAGCATTGGCCTTGAAATGACGAGGACCTGAGTTCAAATCTGGCCTCAGACACTTGATACAGCTGTGTGACTTTGTCACTAGCTATGTGACTTTGAGCAAGTCACTTAACCCCAACTGCCCTGCCTTCCCCCCTCCAAAGACAGCTGAGGATCAGAAACTAGGCCCTCTTCATCTCAGGATAGTCCATGTGCTATAGGGTGCCACAGCCAGTCTCTTATGTGTCCCCCTTTTCAATCCATCCAGCAAACAACTGCCAGGTTACCATTCTGGCCCTGAAATCCCAATGGTCTGCTCACACCACTAGCCTGGCTGAAGTGTGGCAGAAGCACAGAAGTAGGGAGTGGGAAGGGATGCCAGAGGCCTACACCTCCCAGCATCCCTCCAACCACATCCCCTGAAGGGCCCTCCCCCCACCCCAGTTCTGCCTGCAAACCCCAAGTGGAAGGAAGACAAACCTCCAGGGGCAGAACATTTTGATTCTCCAGAGCTCTGCTTGTTAGAAACATTTTTTTTTCTTTTCCAGAACCAAAAGAAATCTGCCTCCTTCAACTTACTCCTGGTGCTGCTCTCTGGGGTCGTCAGGGACAAGGCCATCCCATCTCTCCTCTCGATATTCTTCAATGGATGAACCCTCCCTGTTCCTTGCACAAATGCTGGTCTGGTGTGTTCTCCAGTCCTCCCCACACCTGGTCGCCTTCTTCAGGAAATGCTTTGGCTTGGCGAGACCTTTGCTAGACTGCAGTGCATCACACTGAAACACACCCCTCCAGAAGGGGACTCCCTAGGGCAGACCCCAGCTTACCTGTCATGTCCTGGGGTCACCCCAATGCTAAACTCACTTTCTGGAAACTCTCTATTTCTGCCAATGGCCCCAACACCCTCCCAGTCACTAAGGTTTGCAAGGTGACACTGTCCACTCTTCACTCTCATCTCATCCTCAATCAGCTGCCAACCTTGACAACCTCTCTCATGTCGCCTCCTCTCAGCTCACAAGCTCACACTTGGCCCACCGAGTTTGCATACCTTCCTAACTAACTTGCCTCAAGTCTCTCCCCTGTCTAATCTATCCTTCCCTTAGCAGCCAAAGGGATTTTCCCAAATCACGAGTCTGACCACCTCCCGCTCCCGCTCAGTGAGATACACCTAACTTAGTGATCACCTTTAACTGCCTATCTGTGGACATCACAAAATCAACCTGTCCAAAAGGGGCTGTATTCCATTTCTGAGGGATGTCCTCTCCTCTTCCTTGCTACGACCAATATCTGAAATCTCAGTGTGCTTCTCAGACCCTCACTCGTGCTCACTCCAAGTGTGCAGCCTTTTGGCAAGTCTCACCATTTCTGTCCTTGTTTCCTCAGACACAGCCATGCACTGCCATGGTCTTTTGGCAGGCCTGTCTGGCTTCTCTCCTCTCCAGTCTGCCCACTAAGCTTTAAAAGGCAAAGACCCAACCACGTTCACAGCTCCTCCACTCTTTCACTCAACAAAGCACAGTGCCTATTACTACCAGGATTGACGCATGATGACCTGTGTGGCACCTACAACCCTTCATCAACTGGCCCCCTGCCAGCTTTCCAGGCTTCTCACCCTTCACTCTTCTCTACGTATTCTAGGATCTGGTGGCAGCAGGCTTCTCGCTCTTCCTAAGACATGGCACTCCACATCCTGTCTCCATGCATCGGCTGTCCCCACTGTCTGGACTGCTCACCCTCCTCACCCCTGCCAGCCAAGACTCAGTACAGGGGGCCTTTCCCAATCCCTGCCCCCCACCATATACACATTGCCAGCGATTCCCTTGGAAATCAGTTGCAATTTACACTGCACATATGTCGTAGGTACGCAGCTGTTTGCATGTTGCCTCTCCCATTAGAATGGGAGTTCTCTGAGCACAGAGACTGTTTTTCCCTTTGTTTCCACCTCTAGTCTTAGTATATGCTTGTTGACTACCTGGTGGAGCTGGGCACTGGTGCCATCTCTCTGAAAGCAATAGGGCACATCACAACATCAATGGAAGCACCTGGTCAGGACCCCACCCACAGAAGTTGTGAAGGAAACAAAGACCTCTCTATAAAAGCAGCCTGACGGTTCAGACCAGAGCCTGGACATGACCCACGTGTCCCACCAGCAGGATATGGCATAGAGATAGACGGAGCGAGTGAGGACAGCCTGACTCAGTGTGACAGCAAGTCATGTCAACAGGTATTGATTAAGAGCCTACTATGTGGCAGGTACTGTCCAAAAGGCTGGGCCTATAAGGAAAGGCAGAAGCTCCCAAGGAGCTCCCATCATCCTGGGCCAACAGCAAGCGAGTGACTGCGGCCAAACAGGTCGTAGTCAGGGACACTCAAGGGCCATCTCCAGGGGAGTGCCCTGTGCTAAAAGTGTGAGGGAAGGCTTCCTGTAGGAGGTGAGACTTTAGCTGGGTCCCAAAGAAAGCCAGTAGGCTGAGACGCGGAGAGAGAACATTTCAAGCACGGAGGACAGCCAAAAAACCTCCCGGGGCT
>JAQQSZ010011870.1:0-12145 GCA_028646595.1 Phalanger gymnotis | reverse complement strand
CTTTTGTCTTCTTCAGACTGATCATCAGTCCCTAACAAGCCTTCTGACTTCAAATACTAATCTATATGGCCATTTATTAATACCTTAGGAGAGTCAAGAGTGGGGAATACAGTTTGATCATCTTATGTAATTCAAGCATGAACATCCTGGGGTTTTTTTGCCATACTCCCAAATACAGATGGTTTAATACTGGACCTGATACATAATTAACTTCAATGGAGTATTGATGAGTGATGTTGACTATGAGTGAGAATACTAATCTTACCAACCATAACATCTGAAGTATTTTGAGGAGCTTAAAGCCACAACTGCTGCTTCTGATGGGGCCTATGAACTTGTGCATAGGTCTTGATATGTACATGATAGGGGTGAAATGCTAATTCTTGTGAGAACAAATACATGGGCATAAAAGAACAATTGGAAGAACCATATGGAAAAGGGAGACTAGGCTTGGCTTTGTTGTGTTCTTACTATCCCTTATTCAGGGAGAAAGTGTATAGGATGTCAGAGGTTGATAAGAAATGTTTAACAACCTGCTTTCTGGACTGGGGGAGTATGATTGGAATGACAAATTTTAAGTTTAATATACATTATTAATATTTTCTCCATCACATACTTAAATCTAAACATGGGGTAGGTAGGGCCCACAAATGGTTTTTACTTTGGTTAAATAAAATTTTATTATATTTAACAATGTAAAAACCATTCTTTGCTCACAAGCTATACAAAACAAATTTCCAGCCAGATTTGGCCCTCTGGCTGTATTTTGCTAACCCCTGACCTAGACAGTGAATAAAATAACAAATCAAGAGCTAATTTGTGTTGTACATCAATTTCCTAGGTGTAAATGCACACACTGAAAATTTAACAATCTCTTCTCGTGAGCTGTAAGAGCCATCAGTAGCACCTAGTGGTCAGAGTCAAAAAGACCTAAATTCAAATCCTTGCTCACACATCCCTCACACACTTATTAGCTGTGTGACTCTGGACAATTTATCCAACCTCTCTCAATATCAGTTTTCTCATCTGTAAAATGGGGATAATAATAGCCTTTATCTCTTAAGATTATTTTGAGGGTCAAATAAGATGACGTGTGAAACACTTTGCAAACTTTAAAGTGTCATTTAATGGTTAGTTATTATTATTACCAATAAATTACAAAGATAGGAAGCAAAGTATAATTAGTAGAATAGAAAATTTAGAGTTAAGAAGACCCAGGTTCAAGTCTTGGCTGTGACACTTACTAGCTATAAGTTTCAGAGGAATAATTGATTTTTCAAGAGTAAAAGTTATATAAATTGGATTTCTTGTACACATAAGCAGTCATTTGTAAAGGCAGCATATCACAGTAGATAATATGTTCTGGTCTTAGAGCTAGAAGGTCTTGGGTTCAAATGCTAACCTGAAACTTCTGAGTCTCCAGCAAAATTTTAGAATAGTAAGTTCTAATTTGATATCTGCATTGGTGGAAAGAGTACCTCCAACAGTGAAAAGTTAGTCAACAAGCATTTATTTAACACCTGCTATGTGCTAGGACTGTGCTAAGCAATGAAGATACTAAAAAGGGCAAAAACCTGAGAAATACCAACTATTGATATATGAGAGTTACAGATAAATACACTATTGCCTTTAATATATTCATGCCTTGAATTGGATGAATTAAAGGAAGTCCTTCCTTCACTACAAGACTTCTGCAAAACAATGTTCATTCCCTGAAGTACAACCTTAAGTAAAGATTTTTCATCATCCTAATAGTGCATTAGGGTAACTAAGTGGCATATGGGATACAGCACCCACCCTGGCATAAGGAAGACTCATCTTGTTGAGCTCAAACCCAACCTCGCACACTTGCTAGTTATGTGCCCCTAGGCAAATCACTAGATTCTGTTTGTCTCAGTTTCCCCATCTGTAAAATGAGTTGGAGAAAGAAATAATGAAACACTCCACTATCTTTTGCCAAGAAAACCACAAATGGGGTCATGAAGAATTGGGCACAACTGAACAACTGAAGAACAACAACAACAAAAAAATACTTTCAAGATTTCAAAATACTTTCCACCAATTGCATTATTTGATCCTTACCCCAACTCTTTAATGGCATTCATATTCTCAGCTTATAGATGAGAAAACTGACACAGACTTTAAGTGATTTACCAGGGCAGCACACCCAATAAATGCCAGAGGAGGTCTTCAAATCCAGCTCTCTTCTGACTCCAGGTCCAAAACATTTCTTACAGAATGGTTTCTTCTTCACAGAGTTGTGAACTAAGGGGAAAAAATCATCCCTACTTGTATCTTACTGATCAAAAAAGGGAGCTTTCAAAAGGTTAAATATGTCAAACAAAGTTACACAATGAATTAGTGTTGGAGCTGGATTTTAGCATGGGTTTTTACCCAGGCCTTCCCCTTCCAGTCAGGTCTGGTGGTGCAATACCATAAAGCTTCTAAAGATGGTTGGCTTATCCAACTAACTATGGGAGCCAAGACAATGTCTAATTATTCTATTATTAATTTTTCCCCCTTGACTCAGAATCAAACTTTCTGGAAAAAGAAAAGTCCATCAGCAGATACATAAATAAACAAATAGGTAAATAATTAATGAATAAATGAATAAATATATAGATAATGTATGTGTATATGTATATACACACAATATATATATGATAACAGATATATACATGTTAATATTTATTTTTATATTTTAGACATTTGAGATTTACAGGATATATGTGTATATATATATACATACATATGCACATACATATATACACACAAATATACATACATACACACACATATATTCTGTAAATTTCAAATTGGGGGGTAGAATGGGTCGAGAAATTAATGAAGGAAATACCTTCAAATGCATCAACTAATTGAAGGACAACAATCTCTATTATATGAAATATGCATCATGTTAATTATTTAGGTAGACATAAAACTATCATTGTTGATGGTTACATTTGCTAAAATTTCAGTTAATGATGAGTGGAGAATTGAGGTGTTCCAGTGAATTGCATTTTCTTCATAGCCAGGGTTCAAACTATTCTCATAATGAAATCATCCAGATTTTCTATTCCCCTGAAGATGTAGGAACATACTTTCAAAATGATCTCGCAGCTATATATCCTTATATGACATGCCCTCTCAATTCTGTATCTCACAGAATAAAACCTATGCCAACCACAAATTTTACTCCATCTAATTGGATAAACTGACCATAATGTCAACACAGTTGAAAGGAGACTTAAAAATAATAGTTATTTTTTTCTGGTGACTTTAAGCAAAGTAAGTCTAGAGAGAAAAAAATTTCTACCTAAAATTTTTGGATGTATAATGTGTATGTGTGTGCGTATCTGCGTGTGTATGTCTCTGATTAGTATCATGAGCTCCTAAAATAGCATTTTATTATAAATATAAGAAACTAGATGTAGTTCTGAACAACAACAGAGAAATCAAAGATTCTTATTAAAATGATCAGGTTTAAGAAGACCATAATAAAAATGTAAATCTAAAGTTGCTTCCATATCTCTTAGATTGCAGAATCAATTGAGATTGACTTGTCCTCAAATCAAAATTACAGTTCTTATAGGATGAAAGGTAAGGAGTTGGAAGGACAAATCTCTAGAATTTCTAAGGGGGAAAAGGCAATAAACACATTCACAAACAAGAGCCAAATAATCAAGTTTTCACTGTATATGCCACCTACCACCTTAGGTTCTTTGATATTCAGGGTGAGCTAACTCTTGGCCAATCACTTATGTGATTATTGAGACCCACCTAATGACTTGAGGTACTTTACAAAGTTGAGGTTATTTATGAATTTCTGCCTTTAAAAGTAAGTATAGATGATAGACTCAGGCAATGTGTGGGATTAGATATATTTAGTACTTATATATGGAATGACCAGTGGAATCCATGTCTTGGAATATTCCCTTCATGAGTAGAAAATAAGTTCACACTTATGTAGTATTTTAAGGTTTGAAAAGTTCTTTATGTATAGTATCCCATTTGATTATAGCAATATTATAAAGTAGATGCTATCATTCTCCCCATTTCATAGATGAGAAAGCTAAGGCCGAGAGATGAAATGATTTGGACAGTATGACATAGCTAGAATGGGTTGAAAACAGGTTTTGAACTCAAATCTTCCTGACTCCAAGTCCAAGCTCCTAACCAAAGTGCTACCTACAGGCTACAACAATAACAACAACAATGAAATACTTGTATTAAGGGTAGTTTTTGAATATCTTTTTGTACCTGCATGTAAAGGATTAAAAGTTTGAGTAAATTATAATAGCTTATAACCACTTAACTAGTCTATCAAAAGCTTCCAACAGTCCCTACTCCCATGCCATCTTGTAACTTTTGCAAACCACCCACTCCAATATAATGGCCATCTCTTTTCTTCAAATATTAAAATTTATTTCGGAATAATTATAAGCACTTTAATTTATCAGGGTGTTCACCTTAAGATAACAGCAAATTCCCAAGTTTCTTAAAACAATTCCACCCTTAGACTAATTATAAGTAAGTTCTCCCTATCACCCTTTTATCTAGCAGTACATAACTAACTACCTGTGCCTAAGGGTATTGCATATCCTAAGGCTGAGCTACCCACAAGAGAAATACTGACTTCAGAAGCTCATCCATATGCATTCTGGCCAGTCAAATCTGGCCAAATCTTCAAGATGAGATTGAAAAGTGAGACTTGACTAATATATTTCATCAGAAGCAAGGCTTTTTTTCTCTCTAGAAGCAAGAGTAAATCAGGCTCAGATTGTATTCTATCGAAAATTCACTCTGTTCCAGATGCCTGCTAATAAAGAGCACTACAATGATAATTTACTGCTGCCTGTCCACCCATAAATGGAATAGCTGATGAGATATGAAGACACATTTTAGGTGCTGGAAGAATATCTCATGTAATCATATTCCAGTATCATCTTGGGGCCTGGCTGGTGGTGCTGTCTTCTTCAATATGTCTCACTTGGTTAGAGAAGTTGGGGGTAGGTGCTGACTTCTCTTTTTAGTGGTACAGTGCTGACTCTTAACTTATAGCTATCCATTTGGAGAGCATTTGCTGCTTAATGTTGGAAAATGAGTAAGAGACAGATAGCTTCTCCAGCCTCTGACATCATCTCTTAAGACCCAACTTAACATCTCCGTTTACATACCAACTGAAAACAGTTATGACTTTTTAAAGAGACATCGAAAGCTTTCTTCTTTTAACTGAAATTTATCCCTTTACAATGCAGATCTCCTTATCTTTTCACACCATGTTCTCTCTTTTGACTTCAATGTTAAAAGGGGCCCAAGTCTTCCTCCAACTGGGTTGTGACTTAGCATCAATAACAATGTAGATTAATAGACAATTGCATGATTATTTTTATGCTACCATAACATCTGGACAAGCAGGATCTTACTATTCAGTCATTTTCAGTTGTGTCAGACTCTCTGTTACCCCATTTGGGTTTTCTTGGCAAAGATACTAGAGTGGTTTGCCATTTCTTTCACTAGCTCATTGTACAGATGAGGAAACCGAGGCAAACAGGCTGAAATGACCTGTTCTGAGTAACATAAGTTTCTGAGGCCAGATTTGAACTCATGAAGATGAATCTTCCTGACTCCAGTCCCAGAATTCTCCACACTATACCACCTAGCTCCACAGCAAGATCTTAGGTTTAAATTACAGTTTAGATTTAAACTAAATTAAATTTTAGATTGAAAACTTGTAGGGACCTTAGAGATCATCTCATCCAAGTGCTTCATTTTACAGATAAGAAAACTCATATCTACATAGGATAAGTAACTTGTCCAAGGTACTTCAGGTTGTAAGTATCAGAATCAAAATTTAAACCCAAGTCCTTTGATATCAAACTCAATGTTCTTACCACTAAATCACCCTGTCTCTACCCTATAAGAATAAAATTGAAGAGTTTGGACAATGGTTCTTCAGGCATCATATCTGATGAATAATATACTACTAATCGTAGAAACAAAATGAAGGAATTATTACCTATGTTAGCAAGGGGCTATTTTTCTTAGTCTAGTATAAGCTTAAATTCAAAATAAGGTCAAGAAGGTCATATAGAAAAACTAAGCTGCTGTTAGATCACATTAAATACAGCATTCCATAGCTGTCTCATATGAATTTTCTGAAACAGTAACTTTTCCCAAAAAACTGGTTCATTTACTGGGTTTTGTGGGAGAATGGAGAGGAGGGTGGGAGGCAGAGAGAAGTTCAATTGAATAGTAATAAAAAAAATTCTTTTAAGCAATTTCCATCCTCAAATCACTTTTTGAACATTAATTAGTGCTTATGGCACCAGCTTGGTAAGTGGATAGAATTATCTTTCATTATTATTTAGCATTTATAAAGCCCGTTATACTTCCAAGCTACTTTACAATTATCAATTAATTATTCCTCATGGTTTTCTGTGTTCCGAGCACCAAGTACACTATAAACACTTGATATTAAATATGCATAATAAATATTTCCTCTGAGGTGTACTCTTATCTAGTATAAGGAAGCTGGTAAATAACACAATAAATTCAGAAATCCTGACCAGCTGTGTCTAAATGATTCAAAATGGGCAGATGAAAAATGAAGAATTCATTGAGCCATTTCCACATTTCATAGAATCACAGGCTTTCAGAGGTGCAAGGGAAATCAATGGTCATTTAACCCAATCCATATATGAAAAAGAATGCCTACTACACAAATCAGAGAAGTGTTTATATAACTTTGAAGACCTTCAATGAGAGATAACCCACTAGTTTCCAAGGCAGTTTATCCCACATAGGGATAGCTTTCATCATTGGAAAGTTTTTTTTTGTTTGTTTTCCCCTTATTTTTTCCTCATAGGAAGCCTAAATTTGCCTCTTTGCAACTTCAGTCCTTCATTGTTTTATGCCTTTTGGGGCCAAACAGAACACATCTTAATTCTTCTTCCATGCCATGGTCCATCAGATATTAAAGAGAGCTGTCATAACCCTACCTCCTTGGATCTTTTCTTCTTCAGGCTTTACATCCCTTCAGCCAGTCCTAATATGGCATTTATTTAAACCATTCCACCATTTTGATTTTTCCTCTATAACTGTTCACCAGATTATCAACTAGTTACCTAAAATTTACTATCCTGAAGTAAACAGTATATTCCAGATAAACAGGACTGTTGATGTTTTTCAGTCATATCTGACTCTGTGACCCCATTTGGGGTTTTCTTGTTAAAGACACTGCAGTGGTTTGCCATTTCCTTCTGCAGCTCATTTTACAGATCAGGAACAGAGGCAAACAAAATTAAGTGACTGCCTAGGGTCACACAACTAATAAGTGTCCGAGGCCAAATTTGAACTCCTGAAAAGTAGTCTTCCTCATTCTGAGCTCAGTGCTTTATCCTTCAAAATAAGTAGTATGAGTTAGTAGCATAGATAAGACTAATTCAATTAGTTTAATTGAGTACAATGATAATGGCACAATCACACATGAATCAACCTAAGATTTCATCAGTTTGGAGAACTCCAAGATTAACAACCCTACTCTACCAATTTAGATCAGCACCTCATTTTATAGTACCACAATTTCCAGAAGCACTGAGAGTTAAAGTGTCTTACCTACTAAGATCGTACAGCGAACCCTTATCAGAGTCAGAATTTGAATTCAGTTCTCCATGGATTTGAAGCTGGCTCTACAATCACTATGGCTTGCTGCCTGTTAACATAGTTAAACAAATTTGCCAAAGTAAAATCCACAAGGAAAAAAGAATTCCACATAATCCTTTCAAAAGAGATTATTTCATGGCCTTCCCTTAATCTCTAAAGAAAGAAAACTCATGACTCCCTTTGCCTGGGTTCTTAAGCTTTTTGTGCCTGTCATGGATGTCTCTTCCAGGCTAGTAATGCCTAGGAATCCCTTCTCAGAATAATGATGCTAAATGAAGGGAAACTCATTATACTGCAAAACAATTATCATTTTTTAAAAATAAAAAAAAAACAATTAAAATTTTAAAAAAATCATAGACTCCAGGTTAAGAATTCCCAATAAATATTTCAGTGTCCCCTTCCTCTTAAGGTGAACCTACATGCAAATAAATGAATAACAACAACAAAAATACAAATTCCTATTTTAACCCAGTTTTAACCATCTTCAGGTGAGCAACTTTAAAGCTAGTGTAATTAAAGATACTATTTTTTAATTATATAAAGAATTTTGATACTGTGCATTCGAAAGTAATCTTTCATCTCAATTCCCCACACTACCATCATGTTACAAATTTGGTCATTGTATTTCAAATAAATATAGTAATAGAATCACAGAATTTTAAAGCATAAAGAGACTACAGAGATAATTTAAGCCAACTCTCTCATTTTACTCATGAAGAAACTGAGGCCCAGATAGATTAAATGACTGACTCAATTGATTATAACCTAAGTCTCTCTCTCTCTGCTATCTATCTCTCCCCACTCTCCTCAGCCTCCATCCCACCCT
This sequence comes from Phalanger gymnotis, assembly GCA_028646595.1. NCBI lineage: Eukaryota > Metazoa > Chordata > Mammalia > Diprotodontia > Phalangeridae > Phalanger > Phalanger gymnotis. The sequence continues at coordinate 3,654 of JAQQSZ010011870.1, read as the reverse complement.
TACCAGTCCAGACCTGGGAATATTATGGGTGAAACAGGGAACTTTTGAGGAAAAAAAAATATCAAGGTCCTTATCCTGGGTATAATTTTGCTATGAAAAAAATAGGAGATCTTCAATTTGCTCCTTCCTCCTCGTTTTTTTTTTTTTTTTCCCTAGGAGTCAGTAAGCAATTTACTTGGCCTCTCTGGTGCACTCCATATATGAAACAGACATAACAACATCTACCTTAACTTTCTGAATCCAGGGCCTAGTAGCAAGGACTAAGAACTGAATACTTTTAACAATATTGTACACTTGACTTTGAAAGGCATGGGGAAGAGGATAACATTTCCTTGCCCTCCATTCTTTAATACTACTATGTCTGCCTCTCAAAGCACTAAAAGTTGGTCTAGACATGGCCATGGCTCACCTTTTGTAGAAATAAGGGGGAAATGAACTAGAAGTATGTAAATACCATCTACTGCCCTGAATAATATAGCTCAACAAGAGTTAGATCAAAGGTCTAGTAGGGGATGATTAGCAAAGACTTCTAGAAGAAGCTCCTAACCAGAAAGTCTCCCTAATAATTACTCTCATTCCTGCCTGAAAAATCACCTTGATATGAAATTCCGTGATTATTTAACACATGAGCATTAGATCTGTTGTTTCTTTGTTTTCTAGTTGATTCAATTAAACACAGAACCATGATAATGAAATGACAGAATTTTGAAATGTGAGAAATAATTCATTTAGACCCCCTACCCTATTCAAATCAATATTAATCAATATGATATGATACTATAGGGGTAGTGATTATAAGTCCTGTCAGAACCGTAACCTACAGATTGCAAGTTCACTGGTTTAATCATAGGAAGTTAAAAAGAAGCCCTCCACCCTTGTTTTTCCTTGTCATGGTGACCAAACCCAGTGTGATAGAAGTGACTTAACTACATGGAAAGTTCTCCGATTTATTTTTATACCTCTGGACCATTCCCTCTTGTCCACCATAAGCGAGTGACCACCTTATGACCATCTTGTGACCACTTAGTCAGTGGAGATGCCCCATGCTTCACCCAACATATGACCCTCCCCTGCTAATATGTCACTTTGGGTCTTCGAGAGCAATGTCTATCAATCAATGAGATTCTATATTTTGCCACACCTCTTTTACATAATTGGATATCAAAATCTATAAATATAAGGTCCGAGAAGAAGGGCACATCTCAGATCATGAAGAAGATCTGAGGTCCACTTCGTTAGAGTGGACCATAGACCCTTTAAAAAAATACCCCTGGCTCAGAGCTCTACCTTAGTCTCTTTTATCATATGATGGACAATTTTAATCCCCACAGGAGCTGGAAGAAAGCTCAGAAGTTATCCAATTCAACCCATTCTTTAAAACTGAATCCCCACCACTACTACAGCATACCGAATGAGTGACCACCCATGCTTTGACTTTAGATCTCTAGTGAGATGGATCATGCTGTCTCCAAAGGTAACTCATTCTACTATTGGCTAGTCTCATTGTTAGGAAGTTTTCCCTTACATGAGGCAAAAATTGGCCTCTTTGCAACTTTTGGGCAGCTAGGTGGTACAGTGGATATAGCACCAGGTCTGGAGTCAGGAAGATTAATCATCATGAGTTCAAATTCAGCCTCAGGTAGTATCTGTGTGATCCTGGGCAAATCATTTAATTTTGCCTCAGTTTCCTCATCTGTAAAATGAGCTGGAGAAGGAAATGACAAACTACTTCAGAATCTTTGCCAAGAAAACTCCAAATGGAGTCATGAAGAGTTGGACATGAATTAAATGACTGAATGACAAAAAAATGGTACTTTTTGATTCCATATTGAATCTGTGCATGCTCCTGCTGAAAATCTGATTCCTCATCATCATATGGAAGTTGCCCTAAGTATGTGAATGCTATGGCATCCAAGGGGGATAGATTTAGTGCTGGAAAGGACCCCAGAGGTCATCTAGTAGAATATCCCTAATTCAAAAATAGGAAACTAAAACCCATAGGTAGAGTTATTCCTTCTACATCATGGGGATTAGGAGTACAATGCCCCCATGATCTTCCATGATTTTACATGAAAATCAATGTAAACATTTTTGCTCATCCATTTGTACCAGAAAAGAAGTCTGATTTTTTATGGGGTGTATACAGTATGTTATTGAAAAATTTGGGTCGATACATATATTTTATACATTTCTAAGTTTCTAGACTTTTTCCGTGTCATCTGCCAGCCTTCATATGTCATTCAAGGCTTCTGCAAAACTCCCCCAAAATTCACATTTAATTTCTTATTCCAGTCCGCAATATATCAAAACCAGGATGGGGAAAGTCACGTTGTGCAAGGGATAATTGTACTAAGTGACAGAGCAGGAATTTAAACCTTTCCACTGGTTTTGTGATTCTAATTCCAGCACACTTCACCATATTCCATATTGCTTCTTACTCCACTCTGGCTGATCCTATCAAGTTGAATAGATTTCAAGTATTGGTGCAGGGACGGACTGTGTACCAATCATCTGAGGACCAATGTGGATAAGTTTGAGAATCCCATCACTACAGGGACTTGATCTATTTTTTGGCTACAATAATTCCCAAAGCTATTCTAGGAGTAGATTAGAAGATATTTCTGTAATTCTAAACTCAGGCATCCTTGAAGTACTGAAGAAGGGTGCCATGAACAATAGTGGGACAAGAAGCTGAAAACTTTGTTTTTACTTTTTCAGTTATTTTCTTGACTTGGAATAATGCAAAAGCAATTGAAAAGGTGTGGAGGTGAATTGATATTGCTACTTACTTAATATTAGAAATCTCCTCCTCCTCCCCAAGAGTGGCTTGACTGAATATGAGACAGAGACAGACAGAGAAAGAATTAGAGATGGAGGAAGAGATTAAGTGATTACTATGTGCTAGGAACTATTTTAAATGTTTCACAAATATCTTCTTGTACACACACACACACACACATACACACGCTGACACACACTCATACACATATACTGTGGAAGAAATTTTGACACCACCAAAGAAATGAGCAAATCGTTAAATCTTTCATTAAGAAAATCCTGGTAAAGTAGGAGGAGATGAATAATGGTTTTGTTGAAATGAGCCGCAGAGAAAACTTAACAGCTCCACTATGACCATTACTAGCAACGAAATGAAACCTTTGACACAAATAGTCAGATCTTAAAAAGCTCCAAAGTAGTTGTGATGCTACTCAATAATAAATGCTTGGAGTAGGCCTGACACCTAGTGGCCTTCAATATATTTGAGCATTTCATGTAGCTAATCAATTTTCTCTTATTTTATGGAACTAAACTAAAAGTTTCTAGTTATCTTTTTTTTTCCTTACCAGAGCCTCATTTTATTTCATTTCTGGTAAAAAAAAAAATGTCATTCTTTTTTTTTTCTTTTTTTTTGCATTTTTTTAATTTATTTTTGACATGTTTGGTTTTCAGCATTGATTTTCACAGGCGTTTGAATTACAAATTTTCTCCCCATTTCCTCCCCCCCCCACTCCAAGATGGCATACATTCTGGTTGCCCTGTTCCTCAGTCTGCCCTCCCCTCCGTCGCCCCATTCCCCTCCCATCCCCCTTTCCCTTCCTCTCTCCCCTGTTCCCTTCCCATCCACCCTCCCTAAGAAGTCAAGCAATTCAACAT
>JAQQSZ010011869.1:0-12145 GCA_028646595.1 Phalanger gymnotis | reverse complement strand
CACTGTAACCAAAGCGGGGAAAGCTCAAGTGTATGATAGGGGAGGAGGAGAAACAGTAAAACTCTACAGGAAAAGGTGGAATTTTAGCTGAATTTTTAAGGAACCCAGGGCTGTTATGGGCAGAGGTGAGGACGAAGGGCATTTGAGGCATGGGGGATAGCCAATACAAAGGCAAAAAGCCAGGAGTTGGAGTACTGTGTACCAGGAAGGGCAAGAAGGCCAATATTGCCGGATGGCAGAGAGGAGTGAGGTCAGAGAAGGCTGCAAAGTAGAAAGCATCCAGTGAAGAGCCTTAAATGCCAAACATCGGATTTTATATTTAAATTCTAGAGGTAATAAGATAACTTCAGGGAACTATGAGATGTGAACAAGGGGAGAAGAGAAGGCTCATTGTGAATAGTCTCAATTTTCCTAGTAATAATTTTCTTCAGCTGAAAGGCTGGGGAGGTGTATTGCCATGGGAGAGGCAGGGGAAGGCTCTAAGAAAGACAAGAAAGTCCATTGGAAGAGCTGCTGTGGTGGAATTAAATCTACTACGGAGAGGTGAAACAATTGCTTTGGTGCAGTGAGAGCCCAGTTGAGATGGTGGAAAATCAATTTGTAGTGGACCCAGTCGTCCAGGTTTTGTAATTTCTTCTATGTTCAGCATCACTTGAAAAGGATCAAAAGAGACAGATGTTGAGATTAAACAAGGTTGGGATTTGGGAAGGCAATTCAAAAGCAAAGAAAAAGGCTTCTTTCTGCATAGACATATGGATATAGGTGACGGAACTACTCTGGAAGTGAATGCATTTTAACAGATATTTGCAGTGGCTTGAGGTAAAATAAGACCGGGTGGAAGTCTTTCAGAGAGCTACTTACAGGGGAGGGTTCTGCTCATTAGTGGAGGCCTCATCCTGAGATTGAATGGGGAACCACCTAGTGGATTAGGTAAATGAAGAAGGCATGTGGATTGGTGTAGATGGTAAACAATGAGAAGGGGAAGTAACAATTACCAGTCTATCTGTCTGGTCTTCTGCACTTGTTTCTTATTTTAAGCCCAATTAAAAAAAACTTGCAGCCTCTTTTTTTTTAATTGAACCATACAAATTTAAGAGTTGGGGGCTAGAAGAGTCTAATAACACTCTAGGAGATTTTCCTGGTAAGAAGTTATTAGCAGTGGGTAGGTCCCATAAAATATATTTTCAGTGCATGTCAATATACTGTGTTATTGCTATGGGATTCAAGTTCTCTTACTACAAATAGAAATGCTATTTCTTTTGCCAAAATTATCCAAAATAGAAGATACATATGAAATTTTCTGTAGTTTCAGAATGTTTTCCATAGGCTTTTTTTAGGTTTGTTTTGGAGTTTGGGTGGTAGCTTGAATTGTGTTATGCAACTTTTATTTGTATTTTAAGACTGCGCTTGGAGTCAAGTATTGGGTTCTCTTTCTGAATTGACTACTGACTTGCAAAATCTTAGATTAGTTATTTAACTGTCTGGGCCTCAGTTTCCTCATCTGTAAAATTAAAGGAATAAAAATAAGTGCTGACATCCACGTTTGGGAGATAAGTTCTGCTTTAGAGTCCAAAGATTCTCCTTCTGAGAAAAAAAACTAGAAAAATAAAGCTGTTTACCCCTGCTGCCTTTGCTTCCTTTCTTCTCACTTCTCACCCCTTCATAGTCTAGCTTCCAGAATGATTACTCAACTGAAATGGCTGTCTCCAAAGTTACCAGTGATCTGATGGTCTTTTTTTCAGTCCTTATCCTTTTTTGATGTCTCTTCTCCATTTGATACTGTTGAGTACTCTCTCCTACATACTGTCTCATGTCTGAATTTTCCCTTCTGGTTCTCCTCTCCCCTGTCTAGCCATGCCTTTTCAGTCTCTTTTGCTGGTCCATCATCATATCATGCCCCCATATCTGTCCACGTTCCTGAAGGTCCTTCTCTTCTGTACCTTCCTTCTCTTAGAAAACTGGGCACCTCCTGTGCATTTAATTATCATTTCTATGTCAATGACTTCCAGGTCTATACATCCGACTCCATTTTCTCACTTGACTTTCCTCCTGCATTGCTGATTTCCTATTAGACCTTTCAAACTCATTGTCCAAAAAAGAGCTCATTATCTATCTACCCCTCTCCCAAACTCACTTCTCATCCTGACTTTTGTATTTCCATCAAAGGCATCATCATTCTTCTAATATACCAGGTTTGTAACGTTGGCAGTATCCTTCACCCTTCCTTCTCCTTCACCTCACGGGTCTGGCTCACTGGTCAAATCTTGCCATTTGTACCTCAGCATCATGTCTCATGTCCAACTTCTCTCTATCCAAAAAGTCACCTCCTTAGTTCAGGACTCAATTGACTTCTAGAGTATGACAACACCCTCCAAATAGGACTCTCCACCTCAAGTCTCTTCAGGCTACCTTACATAGTGCTGCTGAAGTGAATTTCCTTAAGTGCAGATCTGAACACATAACTTCCCAATTCAATCACTGCCGTGGCTTCCTATTGCCTCTAGGATAACCTTTAACTACTTCTGGTTTGAACTGAATGCTCTTTATAACTTGTCTCCAATCTATTTTTCTCTTTTCATTACATATTAGTCCCCTTCTTGCCCCAACTAAATTCACCCATATCCTTCTATCTCTGTGTCTTGGCACTCTCTGTTCCCATGCCTGGAATGCACTCCTTCCTCACTTCTGCCAAACAGAATCCCACTTTTTGTTTAAGACTCAGCACCTTCTTCAAGTCTTTCCTTATTTCTGCCCCCAACCTCACGCTTTCACCTCCCACTACTGGTGCCCTCCCTCCCAAACCAAGTGACACTGAACTTCTGTGTATTCATCTTAATTTCGTTTAATCTTTTAATATTTGTTCTATATACACTCATCTATGTCCTTATTGTGTCCACTGTTAGAAAGTAAACTTTATGGGTAGAAATTTTGGGCTTGTATCCCCAACACCTAGTGCATGTCTGGCACATAATAGGTGCTTGGTAATGCTTTTTTGACTTGGTTAATTGATTCAACTCCGCATATCTAACTGTGCGGACTCAAATCTTCAATGAGTTTCAGTTTCTTTGTCTATGAAATGACACTGATGTGATAATGATAATGACAATGTTACTCACAGGTAAGGTTATTTGGAGGTTCAAGGAAGGTGACATATGAGTTATAGTCATTCAACGAGCATTTATTAAGCACCTAGTATGTGCCAATCACTGTCCTAATGAGGATACAAAGGAAGGTGAAAGCCTGGTAAATGTTAGGCTATGTTGCTTCACATTATATCATATTATATCACTTATCACTGTTATTATTTGCAAAACACTTTACATACTTTATATCAGTTGGCATTTTCAACCACCAGGTAAGGTAAGTGCCATTTGTCCTGTGAAGTTTGGATTCAGTTGAAGGGCCACACTTGAGGATGTACAAGGTTTCATGTGGCTTCGAGGCCACAGGTTCCCCACCCCTGATATACTATAGGCTTTATTTTCATCATTTTACAGATGAGGAAACAGTATCAGAGAATGGAAATGACTCCAATAAGGTGGCACCTCTAGTATTGGAATCCAGGTCTGTCTTGCCTCCAAAGTTAATTTAATTTTTTAACACCTGTAGGACCCACCAAACACCTCAATAAATGGTATCCTCCTGCTTCATTTGATTGTTATACCAGTAATGTGGGGTTTTTTTTTCCTATAATTTCAGAGACATGACAAAGTATAAAATGTGTTGCTTTAAAAAAAGAAACAAAGGAGAACATGAGTTTGTAGAGAGATTAGTTCATAATATTCATACTGTGATTCATTCATTAGCACTAAACTATAAGCTCTGCTTCTTCTAAGGTATCATCTTTGATGCTGTAATATTCACATATTTGTGTATTATGATGGATCCCACTTCAGTGGAGGAGGGGCTACGTAACGCTGGACAAGTGACTTCATGTCTCAGTGCCCCTAGGAAACCCTCTAACACTCTTGTGTTACACTGCAAGTGTTGATCTGCATTGGAAGATGGAGTTTCCTTTCTGGGAGTTCCCTTATAGCAATGAAATTAGAAGTCTGACTACCTCCCCCCACCCTGCCCCAAATGACACTTATACCCTGGGGAACCGAGTTCAAGTGCTATGTTAAATAATTTTGTTCATGCATTCACTCAAATAAACATTTGTCAAGCTCCTACTTCATGTCAGGTATTGGAGATACAAGACAAAAATGAAACAGCCCCCATCCTCAAGGGGCTTAAAGGAGGACTTTTATTCTTGTTTTTCACCAGATTAAAAACAAATATCTGTTTGTACTCATTGGCCTGGAAGGCAATGAAATAAGGCAGTGTTGTATAGTGGGCAGAGCGCCATGCTTAGTGTAAAGGAAACTGGGTTTGAGACAAGAGGTTAATTCACTACAGGCAAGTCAACTGAGCTTCAGTTTTCCCATTTGGAAATCAGGATGATAATAATACCTGCTTCATAGCTATTGTTAGGCTTGTGGTTCAGAGGTACTCAAGACTCAGACAGAAGCAGTTAGGGGTGCCACAGTGTGTAGAGCACCAGACCTGGAGTCATAGAGGCCTGGGTTCAATTCTAGCCTCAGATACTTAGTGGCTGTACCACCCTGGGCAAGACATTTAACCTTTGCCTCAGTTTCTTCTTCTCTAAAATGGGGATAATAATAGTACCTACCACCCAGAATTATTACAAGGATCAAATGATATCATAATCATAAAGCCCTTAGCACAGTGTCTGGCACCTAGCAATAGCGACGTAAATGTTAACTATTGGAATATGTTAGTAGTATTGTTATTGCTGTCATCATCGTCATCACTGACCTGGGGTCAGGAAGACCTGTGACCTTTGGAAAGTTATCTAACCCATGTCTGCTTCAATTTCCTCATTTACAAAATTAGAATAACAAGAGCATCTGCTGGCCAGGGCTATTGTGAGTACAAAGTGAGATCATATTTGTAAAGCACTTTGCAAACCTTACAGCACCTTACAAATGTTGAACATTATATTATCACCATCATCACCACCAGCACCACCACCATCACCACCATTATCATCACCACCACTAGCACCAGCACCAACATTTTCGTCATCATCATCATCACCATCACCATCACCATCATCACCACCAGCACTGCCACCATCACCATTGTCATCACCATCATCATCATCTTCATCATCACCACCACCAACACCATCATCATCACCACCACCATTGTCATCATCATCATTATGATTATTGTTGTTATCATCATCATCGTCATCATCATCATTATCCTACTTCTGATGCTAAGTATCTGGGTATCCTTGGGCAAAGCATTTGAATTCTCTGGACCTTTTCTTCCCTCACCTAGAAAGTGACAGGGTTGGATTGGCCTAGATGGCCTCTGAGACCCTGGCCAGCTCCAGATTGCTGTTCCTATGAACTGCTTGTTAAACTTTAAAATTTAGGTAAACTTTACTTCTTATTAAACCAATTAAAATGTACCGCATGGCGGCTTCTCTGATCCTTCCTTGTCACAAGGTTCTACTTGGAGCGACCTACCCCAGGATTCACCTGAGTCTTTAGAACTATCACTTCCTTTTTCTTCTCTGACTATTTCAATACCATTCTGCATTCCCCCCTCCCTTTCTTCTGACTTTACAGAAGCCTGGCTTCCAGGAGCTAATTGCGTGAAGTTACCTAGAATTGGTAACCTGTGTAGGCTTTAGAGCCTTCAGACTTGAGGGCTTATTCTCTCACCCAGGATGAAAAGTGACAGGGTGGAGGGGTGAGAGGAAAGGAAGAAAAACAGGGCCCAGAGAAACTTTGAACTTCAATAAGACCCTAAAGGTGTGTTCATGTCCAGAGATGACTTTCTGAATAGTAACTGCATTCTGGGTTTCATTGTTGTCTTTGGCTTAAGAGTGATGCGAATGGCAGAGTTTCCTGATGGGAATTCCTAGGTTCCTTCAAACTAAGTTCAGGGGCTCCCTCTCATATCTGGTCTTTCCTGGTCCCCTAGATATCAGCATCCCCTTCTTCTGGGAATTACTCTGTATTTTATTGTGTGTCTCCAGCTCCCCCAGATCAAAGTACTTTACTTTTTATACAACCTACATTTACTCCTCTGGGAAAATGTCTTTCCAGCAGAACGTAAGCTCCATGGAGGCAAGCACTGCCTGTGCACTTTATTTGTAACCCTGGTCACAGTGTCTAGCTCCTATCAGGTAATCAACAATGCTTATTGATAGATGGGTAAATTGCAGTCCTTGTACATACTTCTCTGAAGATATTGGTCTCCTCCAAACATCAGGAATTGTCTTGTGTACGTGTACCTATATGTGTGTATATGTACATAAACATACATCAGTGCTGTCCAAAATGTGGCCATGGCCTGCAGTGTGATTTAAGTGCCCATCTACAAGCATAGACATTTACATAAAGGCTTTAGGAAACAAAGCTGAGCTACCACAGAGCTCTCACTAAAATGGCAAATCAAAATATGTTGTCTATTGTTTCAATAAAAACCTAAGGTTTGACAGCCCTCACATGCATAAGGCATACATACACATATACATACATGTGTATAGATACACACATTCACATATATACACTTATGTATACACATGTGCAGAATACAATTTCCCTGAGGGAAGTGTCTTTATTTTTTTTGGCCCCAGCACCCAGCAGAGTGTGTGACATAAAGGCCTTTAATAAAGGTTCAATCCATTGATTTGCATCCCCAGTATCTAGCCCAGTTCTTTGCACCTAGGACCTACTTAATGAATGGTTGTTGAACTGAGGAAGCCTCATGTCTCCCCATCCATTTCGCTCTCCCAAGTGTGGGCCATCTCCAGAAGCTCTACACTTACGAATCCTGGGGTCACTCAGATGAGATTCATAGATGTGCTTATAGTGTCAGCCTGACAAGATCTGGGATGTTAGCTTGGTTTGGGCTGTTTCTGGGCTCTCTAGAATTTTAAGAATGATAGAGGAAAGTTCTCCCTGTGCTTCTCTGTATCAATACCTCAAGCAGTGCAGCTAGAAGTTCCAGGACATTTAGAATAGAGCCACGGTACTGAATGTCACTTGGGCATTTTCGATCATTCAATGAAACAATTGTTTCTTGAGTGCATCAACTGGAGACGTGTCCTTCCCTGCTTGACCCTAGGTCACTTCCTCTCTCCAGTGCTAAACAAAATAGGCTCAGCCTGGCAAGCACACAGGTTTTCAGCCCTGGAATGGGCTTTAGGGGTGAGGAATCTGTGGCCTCAAGGACACATGTGGCTTTCTAGGTCCTCAAGTGTGGCCTTTTGACTCAATTCACAAAAGGATTTTTGTTTGAATTTCTGTGAATTCAGTCAAAGGGCTGCACTTGAGGACCTAGGGGACAACATGTGGCCTTAAGGCCCAAGGGTCCACACCCCTGGAGGACCTAGAGTCACTCTAGGTGAAAGACTAAATGAGATGCCATCTTACAGTCTCATCTTTCCTTGTGATTTGTTAAGCCATTCCCCAAACTGCCTGTTTGGAGTTCTTCCTACCAGTGAATATGAAATAGAAAGATGTTCTAGTCAAGACCTATTTCATTCAAAGATTTATGCAACCTTTTCCCAAATGTCTTCGCAACATTTAGATGAAGTTTCTCTTTCTTCCTTAGTTCCTTCCTTGGCTGTTTAGAAATGAAAACAAAAGGAAAGGTTATTGCTAGTCTCTGTCAAAGGTTTCCCTCTCCCATTATCATCATTCAGGCTCATGTTGTCTTTTGGCAGCTTTCTCACAATCAAAAGGTCTTATCTTTTAGAATGAGATATTCAATTCTAATGAACTGGCATTTCACTGAAAATAATTATTTGAATGCATATATAGATAGCTAGCATTGACAAAATGAAAAACCTGAAGATGTTCTAATTAGCATGTCCACCATATGAGGCTTTAGAACCCCTGAAATTTGTAATATGTACAAGGCTTTTTGATAATTTCATTTTGTTAACTATAGCTTTAATAACTTCATTTGAATGAATAATTGTGTTAGTTCTTCTTCAGTAATGATTTCATTTGAATAAAAACCTGTGAGATCAGTTCCTAAGGTAAAAACTTATCCAAAAGGAATGCAGTGCTTGGTTGGGATACTGGGGCCCTGACTTTTGGCACTGACTCTCTGGAGATGCAGTGTGATCTCTTAGAGTTAGAAGCTTTGTATTCAAGGTATGACTGTGACAGTTGCTCGCTCTCAGACTCTAGGAAAGTTATAACCTCATGAGTCGTCAGTGTGCTCATCTGTGATATAGACTTAACAGTATCACGGAATTTGAGACTTGGAAGACAGCCCAGTGGCTTTCTAGTTAAATTCATATACCAAAGGAATCCCTACCATAATAAAGCTAACAAGTGGTCACTGAGCTTCTTCTCCAAGACTTTCCATCATGGAACTTGAACCTGTAACCTCTTAGGACAGCTCATCCTACTTTTAGACATCTCTAAGTTTTGCTATTATTGTTAATTATAATAATAACCCTTACATAGCACTTCGGCCCTTACAAAACACATTAGCTATGTGTATATACATATATGCATACATGTATGTGTGTATATATTTATACATATATGCATATATACATGTACGTGCATATAAATTTTATCCTCAAAATAACCCTGTGAGGTAGATACTATTTTGATCCACATTTTACCAATGAAGAAACTAAATCAGAGAGCAGTTAGGTGACTTGCCTAGGGTCAGTTCCCTGAGATAGGATTTGGACTCAGTTCTTCCTCACTCCAGTTTCAGTGCCCTAACTCACACACCACCCAGCTACTATGTTAGTAAGATTTCTTTTTCCCCCTAACATTGAGGCTAAATTTGTGTCTTTGCTACTTCTTCCCATTTTTCTAGGTTTTGCCCTCTAAGGCTGGAATTCACTATACATACTATATTGCCTCTCTAAGTGAAATACTGCCTGAAGCTCTTCAGGTCCCACCTAGACAGTGTTATTTAAAGTAGAGATTGCAGTTTGGAGTCACCGCCATGTTTGTTCAGATTGTCACATGGTGCTTGAAGCTTGAGCTGCATCTAACTTACTTCAAAATGAACATGCTTAAAAAGCACTTCACCCTTTCTAGGTTTCCCTTGAGCCCTGGGTTCTCCATTTTGAATTTAATAGTATGGCTTTTAACAAAAGCTCCCATCTCTCTTGTCTTGTAAGTCTCTACCCACTGAGAATCCCATTCTTGCTTCTTTTTACAGATGAAAAAACTTAGGCCCAGCGAAGTGAATCGGCTTACCCCGGGTCATTCATTCAGAGGCAATGAGGCATCCTGGGTAGAGGGCTTGGCTGGGAGTCAGGAATCTCTTGGTTCACACCCCAACGTGGATGCTTATTAACGGTGTGACACTGGGCAGGCTGCTTCAACTCTCTGAGCCTGTTTCTCATCTTCAAAATGCAGAGGTTGGATATGATGACCTCTTCTGTCCCTTTTAGTTCTAAATCTAAGATCCTACGAGGTCATACATGTAGGTGATACTACACACACACACACATACATACATACACACATACACACACAAACATTACACACACATACACACACACACACACAGTGGATATTTCCATCATTCCTGGGGTATTCTTCAGTCAGACAGCAAGGGAAAAATTCTCTATCAGGAGAAATATTCTTCATCTTTTAAGAGCCCTACCTTCCTTCAAAACTGTCCTCCTTGAGGCAGCTTGAAAATGAAGGATGAGCAACATTAATTTGAAGCAGCTGGGTAGCTCAGTGGGTAGAGTATCAGGCCTGAGTTCAAATCTAGCTTCAGATACTTCCTACTTATGTGACAGTGGACAAGCCAGGTATACGTTGTCTTTCTCAGTGTCCTCAGCTGTAAAATGGGGATACCAAGAGCGCTTACCTCCCAGAGTTGTTGTATAGATCCAGTAAGATATTTGTTAAGCACTTAGCACAGGGTCTGTCATGTAATACACACTTAATAAATGCTTGCTTCCTTCCTTTGTCAATGCCTCTTTCTATATCAGGGGCCTTTAATCCAGGGCCCCTAGAAAGGAGTCTGTAGATAGAGTTTGAAAACTCCATGAACTTGGGGGAAAAAAATATATCTTTTCACTAACCTCTGATTGAAAATTTTTATTTCCTTCAGCTATGACTTTAAAAAAGGTATTCAATCTTCAATTAATGCTTATTGGTTGAGTAACTGTTCTGAGATGGGGCCCACGAGCTTCATTGCTTGTTGCAAAAAAAAAAAAAATATTGAGAACGCTTGTTCTACTTGAAGTATTTCCTGATTCCCCTAGCTGCTAGCTTTCCTCCCTCTGCAAAAATAAACAAACAAATAAATAAGTAAATACATAAATAAATATTATGTATGTGTTTTGTATCTGTCTTCCACAAAGAATATCAATCCCTTGAGCACCAGGGCTGTTTCATTTTTGCTTTTGTATTCCTAGTTCCTAGCATAATGTCTAGCATGTAGTAGGTGCTTAATAAATGCATGTTTTCCATTTGCTCAAATAAATTCATATTATCACACGACATTAGTGGATGCACGAAAGATCTAGGTGTGAAGTTGGTCCTGTATGACTTCAGAGAGGTGTGTATAAATCATATGAAGTAAGACACTCTCCCAAAAGCAGCAGTACAGATTTCTAGCTACTAACGTCATCCTTCAACCTTGTGACGTGACTAGTCCATTTCCATCTTGTCTATGCATTCATAGCCTTTATAATGCCTTTTATTCCCCTTCTCATGCTTAAGTCACCACTGGTAATATGCTACACCTCATTATACCAACCATAGCTTTTTCTATTGTTCCTTAAACCACTTCCATTTTGATTCTTCTGAGATCAAGAGGTCACGTGATTCATAGCCATCTAGAATTACTGGAAGAATATAAGTGTTCCCAAAAAGGGCCTTTTGGGCAGCAAACAGCATGACATCATTGAAAGCCCTACGCAGTTTCAACAGTGCTCTTCAGCATGATCTCCTTTTGCTATTCAACTCTGGATGCAGCTCATTGTCTGCATGTAGGGCCAATTCTACCTATATGTACTAGTGGAGCAACTCAGTGGGCTTCTCATCCAGCTGCAGATTGGATTCTTAAAAATATGTTCTTCATTTGTTCATCAAATGTGTACAGGGAGATCGATTTCTCATAAGTGACTGGGGATCTTGTTGAAGTTTTTGTGTGTCCCAGGCTTAGTGCAATTAGTTTCACAACATCTATGAATAATATCATTTGGAGAACTTAATCATGCATAGGGATCCCACATCTTTTTGGACTCCAAATTGGATTCCTCTATGTAACTAACTTAGGTGGGTCCCCATCTCTGAATTTCATCTTTCCTGATATTGGTATTCAGCAAAACAAAGTTCGTATGAATAAGTATGCATGTGTGTGTGTACATATACATGCATACATATATACAGATACATGTACATATACATATACACACGCACATATGTATGTACATACACCTGTCATTTAATAAAATGCTTTATAATAGGTCTATATTATCTAAGTAGCATTGGAATACACAATATAGATTTAAAAAAAAGAAGAAAGTCTCTAATATCTTGGGCATATTCTCTATGAAAGATTCATAAGAAGACATGCCAAGGAATCAAAGAAGAAGAGAAGGCATTAATGAGTTCAACAATTCAATTCAATCCAATAGGCATTTATTAAGTCCCTTCCATTTGCAAGGCAGTGTGCTAGAGACTGGGAGATACAAAGACAATGTAATCTCCTCATGGTACCTTATTCCACTGGAGAGAGATACACTTTTTTTTTTAAATAAATTTTATTTAATATATTTAGTTTTCAGTATTGATTTTCACAGGAATTTGAATTACAAATGTTTTCCCTGTTTCTACCCTCCCCCCCACTCCAAGATGGCATATATTCTGGTTGCCCTGTTCCCCAGTCTGCCATCCCATCTGTCACCCCACCACCCTCCCATTCCCTTTTCCCTTCTTTTCTTGTAGGGCAAGATAAATTTCTATGCCCCATTGCCTGTGTATCTTATTTTCTTGTTGCCTGCAAAAACTTTTTGTTTTTGTTTTTGAACATCTATTTTTTAAAACTTTGAGTTCCAAATTCTCTCCCCTCTTCCCTTCCCACCCACCCTCCCTAAGAAGTCCAGCAATTCAACATG
>JAQQSZ010011868.1:0-12145 GCA_028646595.1 Phalanger gymnotis | reverse complement strand
CACCCCCTTTGAAAAATATAAAGTGACAACAAAGTAATTCAAATTTGTAGAGACTGAGAGGTGATGGAAGATTGTTTCCTTCTAGCTTCTAGCCTGGCAATTGATTGGTCCACTTTGTGAGGTTTCCAGAGTAAATATGTCTTTGGCTTTGGTCATTGTTCCCTGCATGCAATGTCTATTTCTCTGATTCATAATATTCCCCAAGCGTACTTAAATTGTAGTAAGAAACACTGGTCAGGATGAGTTCAGCCAAAGGGATAGCTGACAACACCTCATGGTTGAAGGCTTAGATTTGAGAGGTGAGAAAATAGCTTCCTTCAGTGCAATTCAGTCTATGTTTCATGTAAAATATATGACTTACTGAATGGCACAATGAGTTCAATCTCACAAGATGGAGTATGTTTGGGTGTGTGTCACAGGGAAGAGAGAAGAAGGGAAAAAGGATGAAACAGAGAGACAAAAGAAGGGTGAGAGAGAGAGAGAGAGAGAGAGAGAGAGAGAGAGAGAGAGAGAGAGAGAGAGAGAAATGAAGAAAAAATAGAAGAAGGTCAGAGCCATGGAAGGAAGAACTGTGACTAAGGGTGCAAAGATTAGTAACTAGAAGAAATTGTATGGATGAGGCCTTTTTTAAATGTATAAAATTAAATTGATAAATATTAATTTGATTTGGGGTGTTTGAGTTATACTTTGAAAGGAAAATGCCATAAAAATGAATGGGAAAGATGTTTTCAGGGTGGAAAAGGTCTCAAAATGCCAACTGAGAATAACAACAAAGCCAGATGGCATGAAATGGTGTCTTTAGGGATTATGTGGTATAATCCCTATGTTACAAAGTATGCTCTGAGTCCTGGAAAAGTCACAGTCCCATACTGGGCATGCTCTATGTCCTTAGATAGCCACATTAACTGGCTTAATGTACTCTGCCCTTAAAACCTGTACAATTCTCTCATCCATTTAAGCCTTTTGCTCTTGGATATCCCCAGTACTTCATCAAACTGGCTTTGCTGTCCTTTGGTGTGTCCTTAACTACTAATGACAGTCCTCATGATGATAAGGTTTTGGATGACTTCTTTGCATACTTTGTTACCCTATAGTATCATTTATCTCTATACATTCATTACTCTCCCTGAACTGTAATTCCTTCTTTCATGTTCCTGTGTACAATTTTATTATTTTAAGCCTCATCAAACTGAGATTTACATGATTTATATTTCCTATATTCTGATTATAGACAGAATATGACCCATATATATTTTGCATGGAAAAAGGAACATATTATATACATATATATATATATATATATATATATATTCCTAATTTGAATGCTCTCTCTCTCTCTCTCTCTCTCTCTCTCTCTCTCTCTCTCTCTCTCTTTCTCTCTCTCTCCATCTGTCCATTTATCTATCTATCCATCTAATTATGTAGCTATCTACTTAGTTGATGCTAAGTTCTAGTAGAATTGAGAGAAGTGGAATGATTTATTTTCGATGCAGATGAAAGTAAGTTTCCAATAGTACCAGCCCTCCACCCCTACCTGCTTCCTCTGTGTTAGTTCTTCCTTTCATGCTCAGTTTTTACAATATAACTGCTTCTTTTTACATTTTCCTACCCAATTTTTTTTTAGAATTACCCCCACTATACACAATTCAGCCAGAGTCCCAAACCCAATAAATACAAGAGGCTGACTTTGAACCCAGGTTTTCCAGACTCTGAATCCAGCATTCTATACTATGTTGCACCGTATTGGTATGGTGGGTTGAAGCTAGAAACACCTGAGTACAAATTCTGCATTTGACACATCCTGGTTGTGTGACCCTGTGTGACAAGTCACTTAATATTTCAGTGATCTGAGAAGCTCTCTAAGGCTAGAATTTGCAGTGAATCTAAATTTGCAGCCAATCTAAATTGAAGGAGGAAGTTTCCTTTACTTGGGAGTTCTCTATGCCAAAGCAATCCCAGCTCTCATCCCTATCTCTATCCCTAGTAGGGTTAGTATGTAACATCATCATAAATACAGTTTTCACTCTTTTATTTCCAAAAACATTGCAATTGCCAATATGGAACAACTTATTCATAGTGATCATAAAAATTAGTGGCCACTGCTTTTCTTCTAACAATAAATTCCTCTTCAGGGATTTAAAAAAAAGTGTATTGAGATCAGAGCAGTCTGTCAATTGATTTGGGGTAAAATTTTTAATATTTGAAGCAGCAGACAGTTTAACCTCATCTGTAAACAAGAAATCTGAGCTGAAATGGAGAGCTAGCACTGTCCAGTATCCTAAGAATGGGCCTGGAAGTCTAGCAGTCTAATAGCTTCTAATTCTAGCTATTCTGTCTACTTGTCATTTGTGCCTGAGTAACATCATCCCAATTAGTAAAAAGTGAGGGACTAGGATTAGATCATTCCGGTGGGAAGGGAAACATTTGAGGATGTGTTGGGGGAGGGGATGAGACTGAGGTTCTCATAAAAGAAAGAATTTTCTGGATACACATCTGATCAGGTATTCAAAGACCATGACTTCCACTGAAACCCGGAGTAAGGCTAAGCAAAGGAAAGAGAAGGAGCAGGATATATGATCCTGATGAGAGTCAGGACTGGTCCAGTTCCTTCCCTCCACTCTCCTTCAGTCTTCAGCACTCAACTTCTTTCATCAGCTGGACAAGATATAATAATCTAAAACTTACTTGCAATCTTTTCTCCTTCTCTTATCTACATAAGCAAGTATTAAACATGATTCTCCCCATCTGACACTATAGAAAAGGTGAGAGAATTGTTTTCTTCCTCATTAGTCAAATTTGTACATAGAGCCCTAAAAGAATAATTGAAGAAGATAGTGCTGGTGAGAAGATATATTGGTGGCAAGAACCAGAATAATCACTTCAGAAAAAAAAACGGTATGGAAAATTGTGCACACATCTAAAGGAATCACATGATACCAACTAGAAAACAGCAGGTAGACTTGAAAAACAAAGAAAGAGCTTTCCAAATGTCAGACCTTAAAGATCTCTGGGCCTCACCTTCCTCATTAAAGCCATTGATCCAGGGCAACCACAGTGCAATAGAAAGAATGCTAGGTCTGTGTTCAAATCCTGGATCAGACATCGATACCTATGTGAACTTCGGTAAGTCCCATAACCCCTCTGTGCCTCAGTTAATTCATTTGTAAAAAAAGATGATGTTGGACTAGATGACCTTTACTATCTTTCCCTGTTTCATAGCTAGGATATTTTGGTGACCTTATAAAGTCTAAATTTACTTACACCTCAAAATTCTATAAATTCCTCAAGGGAAAAAGAAATTTCAGATCATTACTCTGCTTTTGAAATACCCAGTAAGCTTACTCTACTGATATCCACATCTGACAGCACTGGAATATTTTTTCTTTCTATCAGGAGAAAGGGGGTATGTTCTCTCTTTAGGACTTAAGATGCACATACTAAAAATATGGATAGAAAGGTTAGGCTTGGGAATTCTGATTTTTTTCAACATCGAAGCCTCATTCCAGATATGTTAGGAAATTTTAGAAAACAGATTATCTCTTTTGTAAGACAGCTCATGGCTAGAGAGCCAACCTTGACATCTTGAAGGCCAGGTTTCAAGTCCTTTTTCTGATATTCGGCAAATCATTTGAGCAATTTAGTGCCTCAAATGACTCTCAAAGATCACAAATAGAAGATGAGGTTTAGATATGAATTAGTAGGAGTTTCCTATATCCATGGCATCATAAATTATGTTAACAACAAAAAGAATGACTTCCTTAATCCATTATCACAGGTTCCATCATTTTCCAGGACCTGGTCATAGAGTCATGGGTTGCCAGAGCTGCAACACTGGGTAATATGGAAGATTTTCATACTTCAGCAAGAGATGATGAATCTTTCCCTATTTTGAGAATAAAACTTTCCTATCCTCTTGACCAAATGTAATGTGACCGTGTAGACTGTAGTCTTCTTTCAAACATGGCAGTCTTATTAATTATGTCATAGGAGCCAGGAAACCTTATCTCTCAGGAGCTTGTCAAAGGCCAGGACCAGGCAACTTATTAAAAGTATTCATATGCACACATGCACATGCATACTAGGGAATTTTTTACTTTATCATATATGCGGTAGAGAGTCACTGAAAACTTTTGGAGTGGATAGCTGATTGTTAAACCTGTATCTTAGGGGAAATGAAGGCACTCATCTTTAGAAAATTAAGGAAACCATAACCTCCACAATAGTAGCAAACATCTTTGATGAGCATATTATCCTTTTATGTGTCAAATCATTCATTTCAAAAAAAATATTAAATTCTTATCATCCTACTATGTGCTATGTACTGTGCTAACCTGTTTATATGAATATTATCCCATTTGATTTCAAATTTAAGCATAACATAAAGAATTAGAAAAGCATCCTTTGAATTGAGAGGTTCTAGGTTCAAGGAATGCCACTAAACCATACCAGTCATAGGACCCAAGGTGTGCTAGAGCCAGTTCTAACCTAGGAGTCAATTGTTAAATTTTTAGTGTGTGAATTATACATTAGAAATTGGCAGCCATTACAAATCAGGTCTTGATATTTTTAGTTGTTGAATGCAAATTAAATTTAAAAATGTGTGCATAGTTTATTTTTAATCCTGGAGAGCCCAGTTGTTAAACATTCACCAGTGTATTCCCCATATTGTTCTCTGTGTTGTTTGAATTCAGCTGGAATGCAAAGAGAAGGCTTAGAAAATGAAGTCATGACCAGAGTTGAGGACTGGTGACCATAGGCTAACAACTATAAGGACCACAACTACTGCCACTGCCATCACCACCACCACTATCACCACAACAACTGGGATTTATATGGCATTTTAAAACTTGAAAAGTGCTTTACATTCATTCTCTCTTTTGAGTCCCATAATATCCTGACAGTAAGGTCACTTCACATTTTAGACACCTAGGCAGCTTTTAGAAAATATAAGTTGAAGCTGCTTTGTCAATCTGCATTGTTAGAGTAGGTACTATTTAAACTGCATGGTAAAGTATAGACTATTTGAATTCTAATTATTAAAGACTTTTCTACTCTGATCAAGACAATGATCCAAGACACTTTCAAAGGACCCATGATGAAAAATGCTATCCACTTCTGGAGAGAGAAAACTGAAGAAATCTGAATGCAGACTGAAGTAGACTTTATATTTATTTTATATTTATTCTTTTATTTTGTTTGTGGGTTTTTTTTTGCAACATGGCTAATAAGGAAATATGCTTGGCATGACCTCACATGTATAATCAAAATTAAAGTGCTTTCTCAAGGAGGGGAGAAGGGCAGGGAAAAGTGAGAAAATTTAGAACTCAAAATTTAAAAAAAAATTGTTAAAAATTATTTTATATATAATTGGGAAATAGTTAATGAAATAGAAATGTTTTAAATGATAATTATTGTCATTATTAGATGTTGTTTAGTGATAGTGGTAGTAGGATTAGTATTAGTATATACAAGTAAGTCCCAGTACAGTTTATTTGATGAGTCCTTAAGAATAACTTGAGTTCTATATTTGCAGTATGAAAATGTTGCCTCAGTTTGAAAAAGACATACAAATATAATTTTGTACAGCAATTTGGAACTATTCCCAAAGGCTATAAAACCATGCATAGCCTTTGACCTAGCAATACCCCTACTACTAGGTCTGTGTCCCAAAAGAGATAAAAATCAAAAAAGGAAAAGGACCTATATGTACAAAAATATTTATAGCAGCCCTTTTCTGGGAGCAAAGAATTTAGAAATTGAGGGCATGCCCAACAAGTTGTGGTATGTGATTATGATGGAATACTCTTACTATAAGAAATGATGCTATAAGAAAGGATGCTCTCAGAAAAACCTGGAAAGACTTTCATGGGCTGATGCAAAGTGAATGTACTGTGTACAAAGTAACGTCAATACTATAAGATGATCAGTTGTGAATGACTTAGCTTTTCTCAGCAATGCAATGATCCAAGATAACTCTGAAGGACTTAGGATGAAACATGTTATCCCTCCCCAGAGAAAGAACTGACGGTGTCTAAATACAGACTGAAGCATACTTTATTTTTCTTGGGTTTTTTTGTCTATGTTTTCTTTCACAATATGACTATTGTGGAAATGTTTTTCATGATTACATGTACATAACCTATATTGAATTGCTTACCTTCTCAATGGGGAGATGGGGAGGGAAGGGAGAGAATTTAGGACTCAGAGTTTTAAAAATAAATGTTAAAAATTATTTTTACATGTAAGCAGGGAAGAATAAAATGCTAAATAGACAACAAAAAAAGATAATTTGAGAACAGAGTGATCACCAATGACTAAGGAGTATCAAAGAAAATCTTCATGAAGGAGGTGCTAAATCAAAATCTTGAACAAAGCTAAGGATTCCAAGATACTGAAAGGAGAAAGGAAACGATAATTTTCAGAAGTGGAGTTGAAGTAAAGTGTTGAGTTTTTTTTGGGGAAAAAAGCTATTATACCAGTTTGGCTAGAACATTGTATATGTTGAGTCATATGAAAGAACTCTAGAAAGCTGAGTGGAATCCAAATTAGAGAAGGTTTTACATGCTAGGCTCTAAGTCCTATTTACATCTCTGCCAAAATGAAGCCAGCATTGTTGTTCATAGGATCATAGACTTAGAACTATAAAACACAGGTGTCAGACATATGGAAACACTCTTGCTTGTGCCCACCAGATTAAAATGGAATTAGGAAACATTTAACAAAATAAAATACAGTAAAACAGAGATAACATTGAATTTTAAAAGGAAAGCAATATATGGCTCACAAGGTTCCTTATGTATAGTCTAGTGGCTGCCATTACTTTTTGAGTTTCCTACCATTGTTTTATAGGACCTGGAAAAGCATGAATTCAACCAGGTCATGTTAAAGATAAAGTGAGTGGGACCAGAGAGTTTGAGTTGTTCCATTTCAAACACATCACATGGAGCAAAACCAAGAATCAACATCTAGGTTTTCTAATACCAAATTCATTGAAGAAATTGCATTGAACCCAGGAAACAATACCAATACCCCCAACAAAACAAGACAAGATAAAACTTCTTCAATGAAATCCACACCATTGTGAAAGAAATTGTTTTAATGATTCACACCAAAAAACACAATATATAAAAATGCTAATTGTCTGGACTATGAGGTGCTTTTGGATGGGGCACCTTTTAGCTAGTCTTCTTATCTATGCACAGACATATGTGAGTATGCATTTAAATTTGTATGTGTGCCCACACATGTCTATATGTCAATATGGAACATGTGTGTACTTATACAACTGTAGATGTATGTGAACACATATGTGGGAGTATGAATGTGTATTTACCCTGCACACTTTGATGCTTCAGTTGTACAAAGAGTTGAGCTCAGAATTAAGATGAAGGAAAGGAATTAACAT
The DNA here is from genome assembly GCA_028646595.1 of Phalanger gymnotis. Classification (NCBI taxonomy): domain Eukaryota; kingdom Metazoa; phylum Chordata; class Mammalia; order Diprotodontia; family Phalangeridae; genus Phalanger; species Phalanger gymnotis. The sequence goes on along the minus strand of JAQQSZ010011868.1, from coordinate 4,740 downwards.
GATCTCTTTTGGGGAAATATGCAGTACTTTTGGTGATATAAAACTGCTACCACAAAAGCATCTCACCACTATTTCTTGAGTGGTGTTGTGTAATTGCAAGGAATATCATGATTTCAGAAGATTCAACATTCCAAATAAGCAAAAAGCAATGGAAAAAATGTGTGCTTGGTGTAGGTATGCTACAACATATCATAAAAAAAAATGACTTGAGTGTGTGAGAGGTAAAATGTGTCATCGAGAATCTGTATGACCAATTGGGTAGAAGACCAATTTCATAGTAATAACGAGATAATAGATGACCTCAGTGGTACTCTATAGTTTAAAAGAACAAAAAAAAAATCCCTGTAGTGAATTGACCGGTCTTTCTGTGGAGGATTTACAGAAAGACATAGTACAGAAAGGCATAAGATGAAAATGTCCTGAGTGTTTACAATACCATTTTATGTGCACTGATCTCTACAGATGCATTAAAACATTGAAGTGAGTATGATGAATAGCATAGAACCACAACTGATAAAGCACTATATAAATGTACATTTTTTTTTGTCTGCAAATGTTATGTTTTTGGTGTAGGGAATTCTGAATGAAGGAATTCCCTTTATCAATCACAACTATTCTGCAGCTTATACTCTTAGAGAGTTTCTTGAGTTACTGACAGAGTTGACCTGACTAACTCACATCCAGTAACAGAAATGGAACTTGAACTCAGCTCTTTTTTACTTTGATTCTGCCTATTGACTGTATGATGCTTCCTTTACTTTTCCCCCCTTTACTATCTTCTCTTTTCCCTTTTCTTTATCTTATTCCTTCTCTCTTTCTTCCTCCCTTTCTTTCTTCTTGTTAAAAAATTGTTCTTTCAGTCTTTTTGATGGCATTCAGGTAGACCCTGTCCAGGCATAAGTCACCATTCTACAGGGTGTTCCTAAAGTCTGGACACGTAGGCAAAAAATGCATATTTTCACAAAATGAAATGAACAAAATTTTCAACATTTTATTTAACTGGAATATTAACAAATAACATCTTCAATATGATTCCGTCATTTGTGATGCAAATGTTGATGCGCTTTGCAAGATTCACATGAACTTGATGCAATAACTCCACATTGCCGTCAATTTTAGCACATTCACTCTTTACGAGTTCAATCACGTGTGTTGCATCTGTGATTTTCAATGAGTACACCTTCTCCTTTAGCATGCCCTAGAAAAAGAAGTCGTTGAACAACACAGAGTCTGGTGAAACGGTTAATGAAATGTTAATGAGATTTCCTATGTGTCCAGACTTTAGGGACACCCTGAACATATTGCACAGGTGGAAAAGATAACTGCTTTTTGTAATTAAATACAAGTATTGAGATATTAGCTCATCTTATGTATACAGGTAAGGGATAATACCAATTAAAATTGCAGATGACAGCAATCAGACATCATCCTTTTCCCAAGTGATTTTTATTTCTAGTTCTCTATTTTCCAAGGCTTTTTTGTTGCTGCTCCATAGAGTTTGGAAACTATTAAAATTTGGAATAACCGTATCTATTAAAATGTTGTTCTTAAATTTTGACAATTCAATGTTATATCTGGGCCATTGCAGGCCATAAGTTCCAGTACAGTTTATTTGATGAGTTTTTAAGAATAGTTTGAGTTCTATATTTGTAGTATGAAAATGTTGCCTCAGTTTAAGAAAGATAAGAGGCTTCTGCTGTAATACAAGTTGTTTTGAATGTCTCCCTTCCATTTCTTCCTATAGCCAGCTATCTCTCCCTGACCCAGATTTTAATACCCACTTGACACAACTGGACATACCTTGAAATGTTGTGAAGTAAGGGTTCTGAATAGAGTCCTCCATTTATTTGCCTTGAGTGAATAACGCCTCATGGTGGCTGAAGTAGATGATCTCCCTAGTCCCTTCCAGCTCTGCTGCCATATAATTTTCCTCTTTCTAGTCTCCTTATGATATTTTAAACTTATTCTTACTAAATTCATTTTGTAAATGAGGTCCACAGTAACACAGGTGAAGCAGCATAACCTTGGATATGTGTGCATTAGCAAGCACATGAACATGAAAACAAGTTGGAAAACTGCCTCTACTTTGCCTTGCATTGAGAATTATTTGAGATAAAGAGAATTGATATTCCTATATCTCATTTGTATATATCTGAATCAGGGTGGGAAATAATGTCAAAATACGTTTGATAAAGTCCAAACAGTTTTTCCATAGGGTTGGTTCAATAGTCTTCAATAGGGGCTTAGAAGTATTTTAAAGAGTATTTAGACTTGGTCAGAAAACCAAGTTATCCCTGTCATTTCCTCTTCCGAGGGGATTTTGTATTATTTGAACAGATATATGAGAGACACATTCTTGAAGGAGAGACAAAACCATCATTTTGATCTTTTGAATCAAAAGGGTTTTGTTTGTTTGTTTGTTTTGATTATGTGTTTTGTTTTAGAGCTGTATTACTCCTAAATATTAACCATGATTCTCTGGCACCTACTGAATCCATATTCTATTGCTCAAAATTATCCTCTTTTCCTCTAAAATGCTCTTTAGACCAGCCCAGATTAATCATGAAACATTATAATATTACAAAAATAACATTTCATTAAAATAGCTTGAACAGTCTGGGGTTAATTTAAACAGAAATTACTCTGACCCCTTATTTCCCCAAATCACCTCCTGCCATACCTCTAGTCCCAAAATGGGGCTAGTCAACAAATATCAACCCCATGTTGGCTCAGGATGGATGCAAGAGAATATAAAGAGTATAAGGATTTGTCTGATGGATGAAAGATGAAGTCTTGAAGCATAGAAGACAGTTTGGTTTCTCAGAACTGGAGGTGAAGCCTCAGGGTTGGCAAATCATTATTTTCTTGGCACTGGAATAGTGTAGTCTCAAGGTCTGCGAAGCAATTCTGTATCAATGTCCCAAAGTCTGTCTGCCAAAAATATTAATCTCTGCAAACAGCTCTGCTGAATCACCTCCTCCATCTTACTCTGACAGGACAGAAAGTGCTAGTTGCCATAGGCTCAATGTGTTGAAACCACTGTCTTCATCATCTTCCATACCTGTGTCTTTTAGCTTCAGTAAGTCAACAAGTTTTTATTAGGTACTTATTATGTGCCAGGAACCATAATAATCACCGAAGACATAGAAAAAGGCAAAAACAAGCAAACAAAAAATGAAAACAAAACAGTCCCTGCTTTCAAGGGGTTCACATTTTAATGGATGTGACTAAGATCTAGATGCTGACACCATTTTGTTCCCTCTCTGGTGTCTCTCCTCTCTTGTAGCTTTTCCAGAATTCATTTCAAAATCTTCCCCCTCAAGGAATTCCCAGACTACATACTGACCAACAACCTCTTGGGACAACTAATCTGTGAGTGGGAGAGATTCTTCCAATGACTGAGTACCTCAGATCCCAAATAAGTGAGGCAAAATAGTAGTCTTCCAGAGAAGAATTGACAAATAAGAAGTGGGATTTTGTATTCTCTATATCTTTTAATTAATTGTATGACTATAAAAAATGTGGTCTGCTCTAGAATATTATTCGTTAAGCTCTTCCTTTCCTCATACTTGATCCAGGATTTCACGAAATGTTTATTATCAGATTATTATCATAAAGATTTTGTAATGATGGCAAGGTTGAATATCGGAGTGATACCTCAGTTACCTTTTAAGGCAATAATAACATCACTTTGCAAGCATTTGGAATTCTCTTCATATGTTTCAGATATTATGATAATTGAGCCCTTTTGTGACTTTAGGAACACACCAGTTTCAGCAGGGCTTCCTTTCTGCACACTTGTTTTAGGCCATGTATGCTTTCTAGCTATTTTTTCTTTGGTGTGTAGCATTTAAGAAGATTCGAGAGACACAATTTCTGGGTAATTTAATCATTTTATTAATAATGCCAGCATTTTAACAACAGAATGGTCATGTGGCCATCTTTCTCTTAGATAAAAGATCATCATGGTGGTAGGATCACACTTATGTGCCCATCGGAAGAGTGATGTTCCTGAGGGTGGCAATCAACTCTGATTTGTTAACAATTAATGAGAGAATGAATATTACAATGAGGTGCTGGACATGAATTATAATTATATCATTTGCTTCTTAAGTTGCCTCCTCTTGGGCAATCTCTTCAAAGAATTTATCTTCACCCAAACCTGAGGAGAACCTAATTGCTTCCCCACCTGGGTGGGGTCTGAATATAGGAGAAGATTAGCTCAATTTTCAGAGATCCAGGTCTTGAAATGAGAATAAAAGAAAAAGGTGGAAATCTGAATTTTCCTAAATCATTGGTTATTAATAATCATTTCTTTCAAGTCTTACTTCTATGTCCTCAGGTAGTAGGCCAAAGACTATGTGATGTTAGAATCCAAATGTAGTAGCTCCATTGTCATTGATTAAGAAATATTTTTTGGGTGCGGAGCCAAGATGGCATTGACTTGCTTAAGCTCTCCCTCAGGTCCCTCCAAACACCTGTAAAAAATGGTTCTGAACAAATTCTAGAGCCACAGAACCCATGAAATAGCAGAGGGAAGCGGGACTCCAGCCCAGGAAAGCCTGGATGGTCTCTGGGAAGAGTCTATCATATGGAGCTGGAGCAGAACAGAGCATAGCCTAGTGTGGGCCACAACAGGACCAACCAGACTGGGAGCTGGGAGGAACAGGTGGTAGGGCCCTGAATCATTGAGCTGTAGCAGTTACCAGACTTCTCAACCCACAAATGCCAAAGACAACA
>JAQQSZ010011867.1:0-12146 GCA_028646595.1 Phalanger gymnotis | reverse complement strand
TATGTATATACATATATATATATATATATATATAGAGAGAGAGAGAGAGAGAGAGAGAGAGAGAGAGAGAGAGAGAGAGAGATTTATCTTGCCCTACAAGAAAGAAAGGGAAAAGAGGATGGGAGGGGAGTGGGGTGACAGAAGTGAGGGCTGACTGTGGAACGGGGCAACCAGAACGTATGCCATCTAGGAGTGGGGAGGAGGGTAGAAATGGGGAGAAAATTTGTAATTCAAACTCTTGTGAAAATCAACGCTGAAAACTAAATATATTAAATAATAAGAAAATTTTTTTAAAAAAAGAAAGAAATGAACAGGTTTTCAGGAACATTATTTACTAAGCAACAGGGAGCCATTGGGGGTTCCTGGTATATAGAAGTTGTGTCATCAGAAGCTTGCTTTAAGAAGATTAATATGGTAGCAGGTTAGAATGTGCATTAGAGTGGCAGAGAAAAGAGAGTGTGGAGACCAGCTAAGGAGAGAAGTAAAATGATCTAGGAAATAGGTAATGAAATTCTGAATTAGGATGATGGCAATGTGAATGGAGAGATGAACAAGGACGTGAAAGAGATTGTAGTGATAGAAGTGACATGGATAAGAGACAGTGAGATGTCCAAGGTAACTTCAACGTTACACTGAGAGGCATAGGGCATTTAGGAAGAACAACTTCCAGCTGAGGAGAAAAAAAAAGGAAACTCAGAGAATATCATCTAGGCTGTATCTTGAAGACCGGATCTTCAATGAGGAAAATTTTGTTTTTGCAGGGAGGGGAAGGCAGGGCAATTGGGGTTAAGTGACTTGCCCAAGGTCACACAGCTAGTAAGTGTGTCAAGTGTCTGAGGCTGGATTTGAACTCAGGTCCTCCTGATTTCAGGGCCAGTGCTCTACTCACTGCACCACCTAGGTGCCCCAACAAGGAGAATTTCTAAGGGAGTCTGTTCTGGAGAACAAGAATACTGTGTGTAAATACATAAAATATACACTTGAAAGCAGTGTGAAATCAGAGAGTGGGATGCAATTATAGTGTGGCTGGAATGACAGAAAGTAGCAAGCAGGCCCAGAAAGATGGATTATAGAGTGCTTGGAATATCAGAGTAAGTAATTTGTAGTTTATCTTAATCCAGTTGATAAAGAGCATTTTAAGATTCTCCAAGTATTTTATATATTATTATCTTGATTATTACTCAAAAACAATCTCTCAGGAGTTAGGTTTTATTATCCTCACCATACAGTTGAAGATAAAGAGACTAAGTAATAATAGGTCATGGAAAAGTAAATGGTAAACCACTTCTATATCTTTGCCAAGAAAACTACCATGGGGGTCACGAAGAGTCAGACACAGCTGCATGACTTGAACAACAGCATGATATGTTAAGAAATAATAATAGTAATACTAATAACAATAATAGCATCCATGTGGAGTTTTAAGGTTTATATAATACAATTATTCTTTAATTTGATTTTTACTACAACCCCAGGAGATAGGTGCTATCATTATACCCATTTTGTAGATGAGGAAACTGAGACACAGATGGGTTAAATAACTTACTTATGATCACACAGGTAGTCAATATAAGTTGGTTTTAGAATCCAGGTCCCTGCTAATTCCAGCTCCAGTTATCTTACCATTATGTCACCCTGGGGAGCTACTGAATGATTTCTAGCAGAAAGTGCTGTGATCAGAGCTATTCATTAAAAAAGAAGAAGTATTAACTGAAATATTAGCTGAAAAGGGGAAGGACTTTGAGTGGGAAGAGACTAGTGAGGGGAAACTAGCAAATTCAGGCTGTGAACTTGGGTGGTAGCAGGGTAAACGAAAAGATGGGATAGATATTTTCTAGGTAGAATTGGACTAGGCAGTTCATTGGATGTAGAAGATAAAGGAGGAGGTATTGAAAATTACTTAGGAGTCTAAGATAACGTAACAAGGACTATATATATTTTTCCTACTGTGGAACAATGTTCAGAGAGTATTTGACTTCATCCGCTAATCCTCCTACCCTGGAAATCACAAGAAGCATCTCTGAGTAATTTGAATAGCTCCATCCAGTTATCTACAGAGCAAACAATGAGGCTGGAAGAAAGAAAAATTAGGGTATCTGATGAAGTTCCTAGGCCTATGAGAAGCATAGGAAACATACCCAAGGAAATAAGGCATCTGGCTATGGATTTACGTTTAATAAGCATGGAGTCAAGTTCAGTGTTGTAAGTATTGCATTAGTATGTAAAGGTTCTCTATGAAAGAGTTGTTCTTTGGTGATGATATTTACCAAGATCTCTAATGAAAGCTCTATTTCTTTTCTTTGACCTGTAAATAAATGTTTACTTCTTTCAATTTCATGAACTATGTGGTTACAGAAGAAGGGAAGTTGAATACAAACAGGCTAGGTGTTGTCATGTAGTGAAGTTCCTAGATGTGTCAGGTGGAAGCGACAAGTCAGAGATTTGAGAAATCTCCCATAATATTTCTGGCCTCATCATGTCATGTGAGAATCTCTGATACTAGCATTATAGATTGCCTTGTAGTTAGTAAGCATTTAACAAATCCTTGTTGACTGAGTTTTATCAAATCAACAATCAACAGGCATTCATCAACAAAACCCCAGTTTCTGCAACAAGCTTTTCTCATGTTGCCTTAATACCTTCGCCTTAAGATTAGTTTCAATTTATCCTGTATATGCCTTGTCTGTAGATGGTTACTTGCATGTTGATTCCCCCATTAGACTTATGAGCTCCTTTAGAGAAAAGATCCTTTTTTTGCTAAACCCTGGGGTTTAGTAATAGTGCCTGACACATATATTGTTGTTCAACTTTCATTTCTAAGGGGACCAATGACATCATGGGGTGATGTCTTGACTTGTGGGTGAATTGAATTTAAATGAGACAGAATTGCGCAGTTATCAGCCTCACTCTCTCTTCCAGGATCATTGAAGTCCAGTAGGAAGACAAAATATAAGATGATGGCCAGTAGATGGTCTTGGTGTCTTAGGTGTCTGACCAAGCTCTAAATGCTCCACAATGCCTGTTTCAGCCACTTTCATGGCTGTGAGAACAAATATTTCTCATCCAGCCATTCCCCTGGGCAAAGTCTTCACATGTTTGGAGTAGACATCCCCTTAACTCACAGCTGGGTTTAAGACCTGTCGGTTACCTTCCACCTGTAAGACAGTTTTTTATTAAAAAATTTTAATTAGATTTTTTTTATTTTTAGTTTACAATACTTAATTTTACATGTTCTTGAGTTTCAAATTTTCTTCCCTTCCCTCCCCTCCCCTCTCCCTGCACAAGATGGCATGCTGTCTAATATAGATTCTACATAAACCTTTGCATTAAACTTATTTACACAATAGTCAAGTTGCAAGGAAGAATTATGACCAATGGAGTGAATCATGAGAGAGAAGAAACAAAACTCAAAAACAAAGAGGAAAAGAAAAGAAAGCAAATAGTTTGCCTCAATCTGCTTTCAGACTCCACAGTTCTTTCTCTGCATGCAGCTAACTTTTTGCATCATGAGTCCTTTGGAGCTGTCTTTGAGCCTTGTATTGCTGAGGAGAGCCAAGTATATCAAAGTTAGTCATAACAGAATAAATATGTCTGTGGTTGTGTATAATATTCTCCTGGTTCTGCTCCTCTCACTCAGCATCATATCATGTAGGTCTTTCCAGGTTATTATGAAGTCCATATCTTCCCCATTTCTTATAGCAGAATAGTATTCCATTACATTCAGTTTTATTGGGATGTGGCCACTGCACACATGCTACAGCTTCTTAGAGTCACAGGTGAGAGGTGGATGAAAGTGAACACCAAACAGGGATGAGCAGTCCTGAAAAGGGCTCAGCAAACTCTCACACCAGAGATGCTAGTCCTCCCTGAACACTCCATCCACCCCTTGTCTATGTGCAAGGCTCTATTCTAGATGCTGGTGATAGAAAGAATAAAATGATCTCTACTCTCAAGGACCCATCTTTTCATGGGGAAGACAACAAATACATATATAACTATACATAGAAAAATATTATGAGAATAAAACCAAGGCATAGTTGGGGAGATGAGGAATTGATCAAGAGAAGAAAAGTTATTATAGGGAAACTAGGTTTCAGTTGAGACAGAGAAGTAGAAGAGATGCTTCAGTTGAGGTGGATGTTGAGGTGGATGTTACTCATAATAGTACTGTGGTTCCAACAGGCACAGTGTAAGAGGTTAGTGGAGGAGTGAAATGACCTTGGGAGGGATTGGTGACTAAGCTGGTTAGTATAAGATACAGCCCAGGAAAAGAACTTGAAATCAAAGCAATAATTAGAGTTTACAGAGACATGAGTCAGGATGGATGGAGTCAGGATGAGCCAGAGAGGTATTCCTGAAGGTCAGATTAGAAATAGGTGTTTAGAGGGAACAGGAGAATTAAATGACTTTTTCCAATGTCCCACTGTTAGCTAATGGGAGAGCCATTACCAGGATTGTGGCCTTCTAACTCCTCCAGCCCAGTGTCCTTTGTACTACTCCGAACTCCCGTTATTTAGATGCTAAGATGTCGTTAACCCTTGTACCTCAGAGCTATATTCCTTTGATGAATGACATTGACACTAAATATAAAGGTACTAAGGAGAAAATGTCATTAACTGTCTTATGTTGAAAGGCAAACTTTCACAGTTGCTGGAGAATTTATATTAAAATTGTGTATAAGTTATTGAGAAGTCTCCCCCATTTTTTCTTAGTGTAGGAAATTCCTTAAGAAAAAAAAACTCAACTTTCATATTCTATATTTTTTCAATGTCATTCTTGAAGTGACCAAGATATAGTTAGAAATGTTACTGTCCTGTTTGTCACAGAAAGCAAGGTATCCAAAGCCTGAAAAACTGACCTTGAGCCATAGTTCTAATAGAATTACTAGCTGAGTGAGCCAAGACAAGTGGCTTTTTCTTTCTGAGCTAGAGTTGGTAATATTTATACTGTGTATCTCATAAAGTTACTATGAGGAAAATATTTTACGAAACTTAAAATGATATATAAATGTGCATTATTAGTGATAATGAATCAAGACTTAGAAGATGTATCATAACAAAAGAAATATCTTTTGACTGTTTTTTCAAGAGGAAAAATCATAACTTTTAAATCACTAATTTTGTAGCTATTTCTCATGATGTTTTAATAGGAACACTAGCACTTAATTTATAATCACATTAACATAATCTTGTTTTATGACTCAAAATGGATTTATGGCCTGATTTTGTTTTTTCTTTTTCAGAAATGATTTTTCATTTTGATTAAATAAAAAAATCAGTAGCAATGAAAATCTAAAACTAATTCCCTCACATCTCTCTAGGGATCCTCATATTCCTCCTGGGAAATCTGTAATATGATTTTCATCCTTCACTTACCACACTGATTGTTGTGACTTGCACTTTTTTAGTCAAGGTTAGAGCATATCAAGTTGATTGCAGGAATAAGAAATTCTGATTAGCTTTTCTTTGTTAACTATTAAAGTATTTCTCTAAATCAGTATTTTGATTGATATTCATTTGTGACACCTCTCTGGTAAAAAACAAGTATTTGGCCTCTAGAACTTTACCTGATTTGTTGAGATTCATGAGCAAAGTTAAATGAATGTGAAAACAGCAGACACAGTATTCCTTACATTTACAGATGTTTCTTTGGCAACATACTCATTTCTTATCCTTGCCTGTCAAACTAAATCACCTAACAGAATAGCCAGTTGATATTTTTTTCTTTCTCTTTAGATCTCAGTAAAGATTTTAAACGTATTTGGGGGTTACAAAGATAGTGGTGTCTGTATGTGCAGGGAGAGTGTTAGGGGAGGGTCTAATGCCAACACACAGTTCAAGTTTGATGTTAAGTTATTTGACTAGTTAACAAAAGAACATTTACTTTCTCTTAACACAGCAATATTATGCAATAACCACATAGTAGCCCTTAGTTTTTCTGAACAGGGATTCTCTTGTCTCTATATGGAAACCTGGTCAGCAGGGCAGCGTATGATGATAACCATTTCTCAGCCTACCAAGTTAGAAGGCACAGGCACAGGTTAGGACTTTTTATGCCCTTAGGTGACCATAGAGATGTATTAAGGAAGTCCAATTTAAGTCCCAGGGACAGCTTTCTTATCTTTTGGGAAAAGCTAGTCTCTATTGTGGGAAACATGGGAATCTTGGTCCTATCACAGGCAGGATGTCAGTGATTTGAGTTTATGACTACTTTTTGTTCAATGCCTATTTTTTAAAAATCTTCTAAATTGTTACGAATCTAACCAACTTCAAGAACCTTGGACATTTCCATAAAGAACAGAAAAAGAGGATTGTACATGAAGCTGTGATTCTCTACTAGTTTGTTGCTTATTGTCTGCATATGATATTAAATATAGAGGGAATGTAGTATCCACATCATAACAGAGTAACAATTCAAATTTCTTAAATATAAAAGATGACATTCAAATAACTAGTGCTGAGCAAATTTTTCATTCTTTTTTCTCTAATTTTTCTTATATTTAAATAATTTCAGATTAAGGTAACTCATCCTCTATTTTTAAGGGAAATCTATTCTCTTTTTTGATTACCAAAATACAATAAATCATTTCTTGATACTTAAAGGGCAACATCAAAGAACTTGTAGTAGATATATGTAAGTCATAGTATATTACCATTCACGACTTGTGTGAAAGAAGTAGAATAAAGGACTTTTCCCTCTTTCTTTGATCTCTTTTTTTTATAGGCCTAGCAATGATACAACTGGGTCTGAGGGCATACTCTGTTTAATAATTTTTGTGTATAATTTTCCGAAATGGATATATACATTCCCAGGTCCACCAACAGTGCATCTATGTGTCTATTTCCCTAAATCCTCTCCAATATTTTTATTTCCCACTATGATGGGAAATATAAGAGAGTATCTCAAAAATTACTTTAGTTTTGCATTATTTTTCTAATTAGAAATATTTTTAAATATTTTTCATATGACTATTAATACATGGATTTCTTCTCTTGAGAACTATCTATTCATACCCTTACATATCATTTGGGGGAATGGCTCTTTTATGTACTTGAATCAGTCCCTTATATATATTGGAAATGAGAAACTTTCAGTAAAGATTTTTCTCAGTTAATTGTTTCCCTTTAAATCTTAATTTATTTGGATTTTTGTGTAAAGACTTTTAAATTATACGTAATCAAAATTTGGAAATTCTTCTTCTGAAAGAGGAAAATGTATTTTATGTATGGAAATATTTACAGCAGCTCTTTTTTGTGGTGTCAAAAATGGAAACTAAGGGAAGGTCCCATCTCTTAAGGAATGGCTGAATAAATTATGGTATGTGAACATAATGGAGTACTACTGTGCCGTAAGAAATGAGGAAAGACATGACTTCAAAAAGACGTAGAAAGACTTATACAAACTGTTGCAGAGTGAAAGAAGCAGAAGCAGAAAAGTTTATACAGACATCAATATTATAAGAATTAACCATTTCTAGGACTTTTATAAAGTTATGAAGAATGAAATGAGTAGAACCTGGAGAACAATTTATAGAATAACAACAGTACTATTAAGAAAAAAAAACTTTGAAAGGTAAGAATCATAATCAATACAATGACCATTCATGATTCCAGAGGACCAATGATGAAATGGTTATCCATGACAATGAAGTGATAGATCGTGGATACAGAATGAGGCTACTGTATAAAACCATGGAGGGAATTTTTTTTCTTAAATACATATACATACATACATAGATAGATATATATATATATATATATATATATATATATATATATATAAATTTTTGTTACAGGAAATTTGTTTTTATTTTATTTTTTCCAATGGAGTGGGAGTGAAAGAAAATAGATTTCATTTAAAAAATATAGAAATGGATGGGTACTACAGATGAGGTCATATCATTAGTTTTACTGAATGGGTTTTCTTTATTATGAGCACTTTTTTGAAGTAGGATTAATATATAAACGTTTGTAATGTAAAAACAACAGCAACAACACATCAATAAAACTTCGAAAAAAAGATGAAAAGAAAGAAGAGATAGAAAAGGTCATCAGTGAGGTCATGCACAACTGGGAAATGAGGTTATCATGTAGCTAGAGCTAGAGTGCTGCATTGCTTTGCTGGGAGGTCTCTTTTGCTTTGGATACAAGGTCTAGGAAAGATTTATGGAAAGATTACACAAGAATCATACAGTTTAAGAACAATGGGCTGTAAAAGGTAAAAAGAATATGCATATTAATTAGTGTGCAACTTCATCAAAGTATTGAGATATGAAGTAATGTCTTTCTGAGTCCTATAGCCAATTCATCAAAATCCTAGGTCAAAACCATTCCTTAACTGGAGGTTTTAAAACTGTTCTAAAAAAAAATTGTACCTTACCATTTGACTCACAAGGCCCATTGGATAAATCATTAATGTAAACTACAATAAAAGCCTGAAGTTGAACATTTTTTATTCAGTGAAAACTCGTTACTTCACAGAGATCCAAGATCTCATAAGGATAGGTAATCTTTCAACAAATGAAAATCAAAACCTCCCCTTCCCTTAAAACAATGATTTCATGAGTTGCTTTGGCCCAAAACATTTATCACTCGGTACCCAACTTTCTGAATAGCCTTTGTGACTATTCAGACAACAGTTTCTCACTGGGCCTATATTTAAAGGGTAGCTGAGTGACTATATGTGCCTCCATGCCACCATGAAACATTTGAGATGTAATAAAGAAGTGAGACTCATTGTGTTGCTGTTGATAGAGTGCTGGCCTCAGGGCCAGCCAGCCAGCCAGCCAGCCCTAAAATCCTACCTCTAGTATAAATTGGGTCTATGCCCCTGGGCAAATAACTTGACACTTACCTAGAGTACTAGGTAGCTATCTGAGATTATAAATTGCAGAAATGGTATTAACTAGCATTGATAGGGAGTTGTTAATTTTAATCCAAGGAATTCTCTATGCTGATGAAATAGTAAATCTGGACCCTATCTTTGAATGAAGAAAGCATCTGGACTGTTATATTTTACAATAGTATGTTATATGAGAGGTGGTACAGTGAAATGATAGTGTGCTGGATGCCAAAAGAGTTTAAGATATAGTCTCTGTATTTCTATTGTATTTCTATTCCAGTATTTCTGAATAAAAATGTTCACATTTATGGTAGTGTATAAAAGTATGCTCAGTAGTAATATCTACTAGTAGCTAGCCCTTCTGTAGGACTATAAGGTTTGCAAAGTGTTTTACTAACTTTTTATTTTATCCTCACAACAACCTGGGGTTATTATTATTCTCCTTGTTACAGATGAAGAAAATGGTGAAGACAGAATTTAAGTGACTTGCCCAGGGACTCAGAGCTAAGTAAGTATCTCAGGCAAGATTCAAACTCAGACTTTAAGCCCTATGATCTATCCACTATCCTATCAAGCTTCCTCCTGGCAGAATTAATAAAGTAAAAACAAGATAGAAGTAGAAGAAGACTAAGAAAAAAGAACATGGTTTCATAGAAAATGATCAAATGGGATACTAGCATTTTTCTTCATACCAGTAGGCTTTACTGAAAGAAAAAAATATGCTAGATTTCTTTCAACTCAACCGGTACCACCCGAAGGGGGGGGGGCAGGAAATCAGTGTCTTTTTATAAAGAACCAAAAGAGTTGGGAGGGGAAAGGGAAAAAATATCATATTCAAGTTTTTTAAAGGTACTGTCTTATGTAAGATTTGGCTTATGCACAGCACACTTTTTTTTTTTTACTAATTAATGGAAATTATCTTAGAGCTAAAAAAAAAAAAAAAAAAGAAATCTCAAGATGCTGAAGAAGAATAACCCTACTGTTTTTCTGTGTCTGTGCCTCATGAATGCTCCTCCAGGGAGGTCTCTGTTCAGTGAGAGTTTTTTCTCCTCACCCATTGTTTCTTCTTTTCCAATTCCTATGGTATTAGGTACAGGAAGTCCTTGGGGAAAAGAAGCTTCCCAGTACCTTTGCCAGGTTCTTTCTTTACTTATCCTGTCTCTTTTGAACTCTAAAGTCTGCAGGCAGAGCCAAAGTAGTTTTTTTTAATATGTTGTATCTTATATTTTTCACAGCTTTAGGTTTAGTGTTTGTTTCCATTTACTTTAATGTGAAACAGGTACAAACAGTGACTCTATGGCAGCTTGACATGATGTGCAAACCTTTTATAGTCACTGCCAACTATATACCATAAATGTGCTACAAGTGAAGATGCTATAAGACATTACCAAAGATTTGGCCTTGGTAGATTGATCATTTTCCAAGTGGATAATGGGTAATTGCATTTTCCTCATAAAACAAATCCTCCCTTACATTCTTTCATAAGTGACTATGATCGTTTTCTTTACTCTTAACACTTATCAGTACTTTTTTTTTGCCTCTATACCTCTAGCCAAACATGAACCTATTAATGGTTTACTACCCTGGTAGCAAACAACAGCCAAGACAATTTAGAGGATTTAAATAATTACTCAAATAATTAAGAGAAAGAAATTATTCTTACTTATCAATGCTACCTTTAGATGCATCATGACACAAAACTAAATGTTGGGAAGTTTTTGTCACTGTTGGGGAAAACAAAATAGTAAAATTTTTTTAAAAGAATCTTTGCTTAAAATGAAGTAATACAGGTAAGGTGAAATTATATGAGCCATAATTTGAAATATATTATATACTAATATATACATGTACATATACATGTATATATGTGTGTATACGTATGCACACACAACTAGAAACGAACCACAAAAAAAAGAAAAAAAGCCACCACTAAAAACTCAATACTCCTTCAGGGAGCCAAGAGGTGGGTGGTATTCCATCTGAGATGATATTACAGGAACGAGTGATGAACTCCTATACTACAAATTGTCACATTTTACTATTGACCTTATAGCAACTTAAATCCTTGGGTAGGCTGAGTACAAAAGTTGCTCACAGTACATGTACATTAGTGTGGAAAGTTTGTTTGAAAACTTTGGAATCCTTTGGATTAAACACTATAAACAGAAGTAATTATTTGTGAGTGATTTATTATCCATAAATCCTTTCTTGGAACCTTACGCTTTCTTCCCTCGTAACCATAAATAGAATAGGTTCTATATGTTTGAATAAAATTTCTCCACTCCCAACCCCAATATTCAGGGAAACATAACCCACTTACTAAGATAATGGCCATCATTACATGCATAAACATCATTAAATTATTTACCTCTTTCTTTCCATTTTCATATTTCCAGTAGGATATTATTCTTGGGGATTTCGGTCTATTGTATTTTGCAACTATTCCAATGTTCCTGGTTATCCAGCTAAGACAACTATAGTCCAACTAAGGGCCTATGAGTTCCCATATTTAATCATCTAATGCAGTCATTGAATTGTTAAGCCAGATATACTCCATACCCTGAAATGGTCATAAACCCAGAGTGCAGCTCCACATTCCAGGCTACTTGGAATTTAAAGCTTGATATGGTAAATTGAATCACAGAGCGCAAATAGATCAGTGAGAAAAATTTTTTTATGAAATATTTCCACATTTTGCATCATGTTTCCTTTCTCATCGTACATCTTGATTAGCTTACTGAATGTGAAATCTTAACAATGGTAATTTGCAAGCACCTTTATAAATTCTCACCTCTTTAAGCAGCCAATTGGTGCCCTACTTTTCTTTTTTTTTTTTTGCCTGTAACTTTTTTTTTTAATTTTTATTTAATATGTTTAGTTTTCAGCAATGATTTTCACAGGAGTTTGAATTACAAATTTTCTCCCCATTTCTACCCTCCCCTCCAGTCCAAGATGGCGTATATTCTGGTTGCCCTGTTCCCCAGTCAGCCCTCCCTTCTGTCACCCCACTCCCTTCCCACCTCCTTTTCCCTTCCTTTCTTGTAGGGCAAGATAAATTTCTATGCCCCATTGCCTGTGTATCTTATTTTCTTCCCTAATACTAATGTCTCATGAATCATATACATCATCTTTCCATGTAGGAATGTAAACAAAACAGTTCAACTTTAGTAAGTCCCTTGCAATTTCTTTTTCTTGTTCTTTTTCTTGATTACCTTTTCATGCTTCTCTTGATTCTTGTGTTTGAAAGTCAAATTTTCTATTCAGCTCTGGTCTTTTCACTGAGAAAGCTTGAAAGTCCTCTATTT
>JAQQSZ010011866.1:0-12146 GCA_028646595.1 Phalanger gymnotis | reverse complement strand
CACTTTCCTCCTTTGTGACTATAGTAGAAACAACATATATTTCTATTCACATATAGCCAGAAAAGAACAGTAAGAGAAGATTTGGCTGTGGAGTTGAATTTGGCAGGAGTTGATTGTATGTGTTCTGTAAAGGAAGGCTCATGAAAGGGTCTGCTAGAATGACAGGGAATTACAGAAAGGTAATATTCAGTGCAATGCAGCATAAACCCTTTCCCATGCAACACAGAAACAATAGGACAGCCAAAATAATGCCCATTGGGGCGATTACGGCATACCCTGGGTGATAACACAAGCGTTTCTATGATTTGAAACTCCAAACACACGGCCTGCATTGAAATGGAATTTCCACATTAAAAAAAAAATCAGAAAAACAGTCAGTCCCTGGTGCTTTTAGAGGCACAGAGATGACATCATCAACAGCCAATCAGACTGCTATGGCTTTGTTCAGGGTTCTAAAGCCACTTCATCATTGAAGACGTAGCTGAAAACGAAAATAGAACCACCTCTATGTACACAGAGAAGCAAGAGTCAAACAACTGCTTTAAAACAATACAAGATTCAAGAATGATGGCTTAAATCACAGAAATGAATCATTGTAAAGTATTGATAAAAGGAGTACTTGGTACCTAGACATCACCTTGACTGTTTTTTAAAAATTTACCTGGCATTCCCAGTCAAAGTTAATTAACCCTTCAATGATCCCAGGTTCCTTACACCCTTTCCTGATTTGCCACTAGATCAGTACATGGGTGTGGCAGATTTTTGAAAGTCTATCAACGGATGTTGAGGTGCGGCAGGATGGGGACAGGCACAAGGGATGCTTCACATCTGATGTTCTCCTCAACCCAAGGGCATCATGCTCCCCTGGTAAGGTGGGTGAGCAGCTGTCATTGTCGATACGTTTTACTTAGCTAAAAGCACAATTTACAGTCGTTGAAGTTTGATTGATCTGTTGATAAACACTAATGTTTTCCAGTTGACAATTTCTCCATGTTAATTTCTTTAATGCTGGCAGACCTGCCTGGCAGGGCCCTATAAATAGTATCAGTGTCATCATCCTTTTTAAGTTATTAATGAGCCATCGTGTTTCAAGGGGCTGGGATTTGGGGACAGGTTGTGCTTGACTGCAGTTTCTGACATTGATACGTTAGCATTTGGAACTTGGTCGAGATGAGAACAAGTTAAAAAAAAAAATAACAGCCTTGGCCAAATGCATCCATAATAAAAGAGAACTGTTTATAATTAGTGACTAATTAAACTTGGGAGAGGGGGATAAAGTGCCAGGCCCTGACACACAGCATGTCCTTGATTCCAGGGCATTAGTGCTGTCCCCACCACAACCAAAGCTCAGTTCTCTCCACTTTCTTTGCTACCTCTCTCTACACATACCCTGTTATCATGGAGATAAATGAATGCCTTACTCTGGAAATAAGCTCCGGCCCAGACTGTTGTGTCTGCCAACTGGTGACAAGGGACCCAAGCAGACTTCTCCAATTAGCAGAGTCCCCCATCCAGCAGCTGGACAGGCTGTGTATATGTGTGAGGCCAGCACATTCCATCAGCTAAGGCTCCAATAGAGGCATCTTTTGTTGGTAAATAAGGGTCTAGAGGCAAGACAGAAAAATGGAGAAGAGTTCCAAATAAAAGATGCGATAGCCCCCTTGCCCCATGAGATCGGCCCAACATAGATCAAAGACTGATGCTAGGCAAGGTTGAGTTTATTACTCTAACAGCCTAGGGAATTTCTTACTTTGCCAGTTCTTACATTACACAGAGATGCCCCAAAGAACCTTTTTTTTCTATGCTGTGAATTTATTTTTTTATACAGTCACCTCAGATCTCTCCCCTAGAATATTTATTCCCTAACCACATTGCCAATTGCCCTGTTTCCTTCCTCAATAAACAACTCACCCCCTAATTACTTTAATCCATTTTCTGCTGGAAGAATTTGTACATTCTTGGTTATTCAGCAATTTAATCACTTTTGGTGGCAAAAGCTCCTATAAATTTTGACAGGAAATGTACTGTCTAGTTAATTTGTTTCTCTCTCTGTGGTCCATTGAAAATCTCCACTGAACCCTAATTTCACAGAATATATATGCCAATATCTTAGTGTATCAGGTCAAATGGATTTGGTCGTAGTGTCTGGAGACATAGAACTGTAGAAAGTTAGCTTCACCATTTAGTAGCCAACGAAATGGCTGATCAGAGCAGTTGGTAAGGGAGGTGGAGAAAAGAATCCTCAGCCTCTTCTGTGAGGCTCATCCTCACCCCACCCACCCAAAAAAAAAAAAAGTCAGGAGAACTCAGAACAAAAGAGTCAGTGATATATTAAGGTATAAACATTTCCAGACAAAGGTCACAGACAATGAAAAGATTACTGAGTTCTATTACAACACTAAGATTTACATATTGATTTGTTGTTTGGATTTCAGTTTTTACCCAAAGAATCCAATAAGGTAGGAGTTTTACTTTCATGTAAATTTATCATTTCCCAAGTCTCATAGTTATTGGTCAAAGAAATAATGCTAAAGAAATTCGTGTTCGATACAAGGAAACTTCAGGATCATTTAGATGCTGGGTTTTTTATGCATATAAGAATTATCTCTTCACCAAGTTATAATGCTTTATATGCAGAAATATGATTCATGATTCTCACCAGTCCTTAGTTTCCTTAGACAGAATAGAAAGAAGCATTTTGGGAATGATATCAAAGACAAAATCCAGGAAATTCTAAGGTCCTGGGTCAGGATGGTTTCTAATGCAACAAGGAGAACTACAAAGTAATGAGACTAATTTTCTTTTTTGGCTCATAAGCTGTCTTTAAAGACAATTATGAGGAGAGATTACAAATTTTTTTAGCATTTGTCGTAACATTAGAATCGCTGAACATTCTCCCAACAGTACTACTCTGAACAACAAGATTGTATTCACACTGGTTTGTTTTGGGTTTTTTAATCAGTTATGTTATATTCCATAGACCTAAATGATATACTCGGAGGTGGAAACGGTTATTTAATTCAATCCAGCAGGCAATATTAAGGATCTTCTGTATGTGTTTCAATGTGACGAGCAATGAATGAAGTAGTCATTGTCCTCAAGAAGTTCATATTTTACTGGAAGAATACCAAAATGAATACAAAAGAGACAGAAAGCTATACAAAGTAATTCTAATAGAAGAAAGAATTTTAACAGTTGGGATCATGAAAAACTTTGTATAGGAAATGGTATCTGAGTTGTGCTTTGAAAGAAACCTGGGATTCAAGGTCATCCAGGCCAACAGCTTCATTTTACAGAAGGAGAAGCGAAGGCCCAAGAATTTCAGATGATTTGTCCAAGGTCACATAGGTAGGAGAGTAGGAACTGTGCTATGACTGACTTTAAATCTGCCATTCTTTCCACTGAGGCATTTTTACATTTATATTTTTTGGAAAACAGAGATTGCTCCAAACTCCTCCTCTTCCTCCTCCTCCTTCTACTCCTACTCCTATTGCTACTGCTACTACTGCTACTGCTGCTGCTACACAGTAATGATAAATGTTAGCTAGCTATTATAATAATAGTTAGCATGTATGTAGCGTGTTAAAGAATGCAAAGCACTTCATATATGTTATTTTATTTGATCCTCTCAATAATCCTGGAAGGCAGTTTCTGTTATTATCCCCAGTTTTGGACGGGAAAACTGAGACAAGCTGAGATTAAATTACTTGTCCTGGAGCACACAAGTAGGTCTCAGAGGCAGGACCTGAACTCGGGTCTTCCTCATTCCAAGTCCAACATTCTTTCCACTGTGCCATTTAGCTGGCTCAAAACATAAAAGCTATTCAAATATGGCTATTACACATCCTCTGGTGGTGGTGGAGGATGCCTGGAATATTGTTTTGATGTAGGATCATAATCCAATTAGCAAAGAGAGTCATTACTGATTTGGAGATGAAAAGAGAAGTTAAATAGGTATAGTCATGTGGGTAGAACTACGGCCAGCGTTTTTTGGGAGCCTGAAGAAGTCATCCCAAAATAAGCTCGATATCAACTTTTTTGAGAAGTATTAAGTGGAGTGGATGGAGGAGAGGGTCCTTATAGCCTAAGACCAAGCACAGAACAAACTTCCTTTAGGGGTAAAAGAATATGGAAGACTAGGAATGTTCATCTGGGATGCAATAGTGGGCAGAAAGTATGCAGCATGTTGTAGCGTACTATTTATCAATTATGCTAAATGATTTGATGGTAAATTGTTGAGGTAGGATTAATGCTGTCAACACCTACACATTTCTATATCCTAGAACAGTGCCGTACTAACACATCTCTACTTATCAATCTATTCTTGGGCAAAAATGAAACCAACGATCAACAAAAGAATTATTTAGGTGGATATATGAATGTCTCAGATAAGAATGAATACCATTTTTTTAGGTTCATACTGAAGAGTTTTTATAGGCTAAGTGGACACTACCACTATGATATAATAACAAAGACACTATTTTAAGAGTTAAGAGTTCTGATTTTGGTCCAAGATCTTTTATTAATAAGCTGAGTGAATTTTGTTTAGTCTCTTCATTTCTTTTGGCCAAGTATCACCATCATCTTCATCATCCTCATCCTCATCATCATCATTATATTTAAAAAGAGGCATGTAGCTTTATAACCCTGAGCAAGTCACTTAACTTCTTTGTGCCTCAATTTCCTCATGTGCTAAGTGGGCATATTAAAAGTACTTCCTGTTAGGTTTGTTGTGAAGGCTCAAACGAGATAATAATTGTAAAGTTCTTGGCACAGTGTCTGGAACATAGAAAGCACTATATACATGTTAACTATTGTTGTTATAATCATCAAGATCATTGTTATTGTTTCCAAATAAATTTTGGGATCATTAAGTCTAAAATTGAATTATTATTACTATTTTAATAATCATCTAACTTCTGATAAATTGGATTAAGTAGGGTTTTTTCTTTTGGTGAGAAGGAAAGTGTTTCAATAGTTCACCCATCCATGATTTGATTAGTGAAGGTAGTCTTTGCAGAGATGTAGTTGACAGTCTCTACACCCCTGACAAGAGGACATTTTAGAGTTTCTACATGAAGCTATCTCTCACTTGGTCATCATCTTTGAGAGGATGAGTTTCTATGATGTAGTTAGTTTGATCCTTAGACAAAAGATGTACAATCAAGTTTTAAATACAGAATAAAAACTTTTCCAACTTAGCAGGGCAAGATGGTTTTGGCATCCTTCTAGCTTAGCCTTCAAGAGTATGCGAGTTATCTCCACACTATGATGAAAATTGCTAGGGAGAGAAAGAAAAGAAAAGTTTGGCAGAAATTTAGACTTGGATTAGAACCCTCAGACTTGTTTCACATTTCAAATTGATACTCAACCTCAATACAAAAGGTCATATCACAAAAATAAAAATTAAAGGAGGTACCTTTCAAATCTATGGCAGGAAAGGGGAATCTGGATGAACACAATTTTTAACCAAATAGGGGATAGAGGTCATCACCAAAAATAAAATATGCAAATTCTAGTGGACAAAAATTTCAAAACTTTTTACATAAAATCAATGTATTAAAAGTGAGAGAAGTTATTGATGAAGAAGAAACTGTTTTCATGAAATGCATGATAGCTTCTTATATACAAGATATATTAGGAAATGAAACAAACATATAAAATGAAAAAAACATATAAAACAAAAAGCCACTCCCATTGGATAACTACTCAAAGGAAAACAAATTCAAAAGAATTGCAAACTATCAGTGATCATAAAAATATTTAAACAGATAATAATAAGAGAAATGCACATTAAAACAGCTCAAATTTTTTACCTCAAACCAGGCAAATGAAATATATATGCGTGTATATGCATATACATACATACATACATATATATACGTGTATATATTATATATATATGTATATGTGTATATATATGTATACACACGTATATACATACATATATATATATATATATTAGGTTTGGAGTCCATGGGAATTCAGGTATACTGATATATTCTTAAAAGAAGTAGAAATTATTCCAACCATTATGGGGGGAAGAATGAAAGTATTATTTAAGAGAGAGTAAAGTTTTTAAACTCCTGGACCTAGTTAACCATTAATTGGAAATAACCCAATGGAGTCACAGAGAGTAAGGCCCCCATAGTTGCCAAAATATTCATAGTAGTACTTTTTAATGATAGCAAAAATAATGGAAGCAAAATGATGCCCATTAATCGAGGAGTTGGTGAACAAACTCTATTATATGAGTATAATGGAATATTATTAGGTAGCAGGAAATGATAAATGTAAAATTCAAATAGATTTGGGAATTTTTTATGAACTGATACATAATGAAGTAAGTACAACCAGGAAAATACAGAATACATGTATATGTGTTCAGACATGCATACATACATATGTACATACACACATACATATATATGTATATGTGTGAGGAAACCCCAGTTTCCTCATCTGTTAAATAGGGATAATAATAATACCTAACTTGCAGGGTTGTTTTTACCATCAAATGAGAGAATAATTATAAAGTGTTTAGTACAGTGCCTGACATATATATATATATATATATATATATACATATATATATATACATGTATGTGTACACACACACACACACGCACGCACACACTCTGAATGTCCTGGATCATTCAAGGCAACATAGTTTAACAATTAGAGTATTGAACTAGAAGTCAGAAAGACTTTTTTTTCAAATTGAACCTCAGACACTTAGTTGTGAGATCTTGGGCAAATTACTTTTCTTCATCTATAAAATAGGCTTAAGAATTACTATATCATTTTCTTACAGTGTGGTTGTGAAATTAAAGAGAGGGTTTTACAAAATTAAAAGCAGTATATATGTCAATTCTTATTATCCTCTTTAATTTCAGTTCTAGTGTACTTACTATTTTGTACTTACCTGTAATTTTCCATATTTATTCAATTGAATGACTATTTTAAAAATTCCTATTATAGGTCAAGTGCTGTGGATACAAAATCCAAATGGAAAATGGTCCTTGCCCTAAAGGATCAAGGAATCTTCATCGTTAGTACACGCTTAGGGACTACTTATTCTGTTAGATGCTGTGAGGGTTAGAGGGTTGCACAAAACTTGGTCACTAGCCTCAGTGACCTTATAATATAATTGGAAATTTTAGAAATGTCAGCTTCTAGAACCCAAAGTTAACCACTCACACTCCGTGGCATTTTTGATTGTGCACCCAACTTCCATGGGGATATCCTCTGGAAATTTTCCCTCACTGAAGCAAAAGATTCATAGGGAGTTCAATTATAAAATGATTGGCTAATTTCAGTAGCTTGTTTTAGCTATTAAGCCCTCCACAAAGACTTTATAGATGGTCTAATGAATATCCTGTTAGACTTGCAGAGTAATGAAATTTGTATTAAAACATTATAAGGTGTGTCCTGTGCAGTACGGTCATTTCCATTTGTTCTCATTACATGTCTAAAAGGACATAAAAGTTCCTAGAAGTTCCTTTTTGTCTATAGTTGCAGCTCAGATGCTGCCTTGCATTCACTGGACATAAGAAACTCTAGATTTTATGGGAAATGTTTCCATGGATTACTTCACATTACTATTCGTTTCATCCTTGTGAAGGTATCAGTTGAGGGAGATGATGCAGTGGCTGAGAACAAATGTAGTTTTCAGAACTTGATCTCCAACTTCACATTATTTTAAAGCCATCCATGGACAATGGGCTATTTACTCATTAATGTCTCCATTTTCTTAGCACTGAGTTGGTAGCACATCATATAATGATGATGATGATGATGATGATGATGATAATGATGATTGATAGTGATTGATGATGACAAAGATGACAACATTTATGTAGAGGATTAAAAATTATAAAATCTTTTGTGTATACATGTGTGCACATATGTCTATATGTATAACAAATATACATATGTACATACATATACATGTACTCTCTTTGATTCTCACAACAACCCTGCAATGTAGGTGTTATTATTTCCTTTACAGATTATGAAAAAGAATCCAAGCCAATAGAGATTAATAAATCTCCTAGAATCCAACAACTAGTAAATGTCTGAAGCAGGATTTGAACAAGCACTCAATCCAATACTCCACCTAGCTGCTTTATTTAAATATTGTCTACGTTTTTTGACAGTTCTTTAATGTGCTTGTATTCTACCCTCACAACAAAACTAAGGGACGGGACCGTCTCTTTTCTTTGTGTGTCACTGGCTCTTTATTCCTTCCTAATCCTTTCCTGAGTACCAGGTTAGCACCCAGTGGGTGTTCAATTTAATTCAGCCAACATTGCAGTGCATGACATGGTCAACATTCACTCCATTAACAAGATGTCATTCATTTCTAGCTGTGAACCCTCCTTTTCTGATTGCCTACAGGGGAGTATATAATATAGTAATACAGGGATAAGGGAATAAAACTAGCCCCTTCAGAAATCACCTGGTGGAAACTAGGCAATTTACTCCCAGAGGATGCTCTGCCTGAGAGAAATGCTGTTTGGACAAGATCTTGTCTCCACAGGCAAAATTTCAGGGAGAGGTGTGGTAATTATGTAGTGCATCGATGAATATTTGCTGTATTTGTGAATGGATTAATGAATGAATGATACAAGTCACAAAACCTACAATGAAAGGAAAGCTATATAGATACAGATATATTGATAGAAACATATAATATATATATATATATACACATCTATACATCTATATAGACACACACACTGACACACATAGACACATACACAAAGACACACACATACTTATATATTTCTTTTTTTTTTTCCTCCACCTAGACTATTATGATTCACTGTGGTTAATGATCCAGTTCCCTGGGTAACTAAATGCTTAACTCTCCTTGCTCAAAGCCAAACAAGAAACTGTCAGGGTCCTAGGCACTGTTCAGGGGCAACTGACTACATTTGTTCTCTCCCTCAAGCTGCAAAGAGGACAGGTTACCCCCACAGGGCACCCAGTTGCCTTCAGGGATATTCTACTTTTCCTTGGGCAAAACCTATTTGAGTGACAAATATCTTCGTTAACAACACAGTTGATTGCACTTTTACAACCAAAATACACAGTAGGACCAAAAATCTTTGGAAATCTTTTTTTTTTTTTTTAATGAGCCTCCACTGATTTGAAATCTGTGATCTTTCAAAGATGGAATAGGAGGTAAGGTAGATTGATATAGTAGATAAAAACCTGAATTTGATCTGCTTTAAGAAGTGGATTTGAATTGTGCTTTCACTTCACTTCTCTGGGATTCAGGGTGGGTCTGTAATATTAGGTAGTTAGATTAAAGGTGGAAATTCTTATATATATTTTTGTATCACAGACTCCCTTGTGAAAACTATGGACCCATAATTGGAATGATAATATTAAGTGAACAAAATAAAGTACATAAGCTTTCAAAGGTAACAAATTATATTGAAACGCAGGTAACAAAATATGAAAAAAAAAATTTCTAGACCCCAACGGAAGAAGAGATTAGAAGATCTCTAAAGTCCTTTCTCTTTGTAGCTGTAAGTAAAAACAAGGGTTTGCTTCAATGAACAGTACTCTGCTTTTGTTGTTGTTGTTGTTGTTGTTGTTTTTTGTTTTGTTTTGTTTTTTTTTTTTTTGCAGCAGGGGAGGCAGGACAATTGGGGTTAAGTGATTTGCCCAAGGTAACACAAGCAGTAAGTTTGTCAAATGTCTGACATCACATTTGAACTCAGGTTCCAGGGCCGGTGCTCTACTCACTGTGCCACCTAGCTGCCCCAGTAATCTTAACAGATATGGTTACTCTACTTCATGGAAGAAACCTGTCTATTACTCCAGCAGCATATACATGCTGATATAATCAAAATTATTTTTTATCTATTCATTAGAATAGTGTAGTAGGAATCTTACAACAACCCTTGTTTAGCCTAGTTTGTGTTAACTAGATACTCTTGAGATTAATAAAACTTGATTTGCTCATAGTAAACTCTCTAACATTATTTTCATCACACAACATCCTAACCCTGGTCTTGGGTTAGTTTTTATCTTACATATGCAAACTGATTTCTAACCCCTCTAAACCCCGCCTCCCACAACATTTGCTCCAGTAGGTTGTATTTTTACTGCCCTCCCTTTGTTCGCATCATTATATGTGGCTCATGTTATTTCTCCTACATAGAATCTCCTCCTTTCTATCCAAATTCTTAGTACTGTTCAAGGCCTATTTCCCCCATATTTTTTTCTGTGACTGCTCCAACCCACAGTGATTGAGCCATACTCTTACCCATCACACAGAACAAGTTCTACCTTATTTGACAATTAATTTATGTTTATAGAAAGCAGATCTCCTATGAAGCTGAAAACAGAGAAAAAAAAATCCCTAGAGGAAGCAAAGAAGCCAGGACAAAAGAGGTTCAAGTAAATTAATTCAGATGCTTCTAAAATATTTACACTGTGGCAAATTCCCATTTGCCTCACCTCAGTTATAGTTTTAGTGATCGGATACAGAGGTAGAGACCACAGTTCACAATCTATTCATGCTCCTTTTTACAATTATAACTTTAGGCAAGTTGATTAATCTCTCTGGGTTTTAGTTTCCTCATTTAGAAAACAAGAGGGTCATCTCTGCTCAAGGTCACACTCTAAATCCTAAAATTCCTTTGGGTTATTTCTCTCTTTCCAAGGAGACCATGAATGACTTTAAAATAAAACTGCATCTTTTTTTTTTTTTTTCTGTATCATCTCCACCATTGGGCAGTAAAGAGTAAATACAGAGCAGACATACCAAAAATACATATGGATTAATCTTAAATCCTGTAAAAATCCATATTTGTTATGAATTTTGATTGTCTTTATTCCCAGCTAGTCTGGAATAGTAAGCTTTGTATATAACTTCTGAAAAGAAGCATTTCTAGTCTGTTACATCTAAAGGAGAAGAAAAGAGTTTTGATGTTTTCCACAAAATATTATCTATGGAACATTACAGAAAATAAGGTGTAATTGTCAGGCTTTTGTTAGTGTCCACTGCTGTATTTGATTTCTTTTTCTATGTACAACACTGATTTGAATTAAGACTGTGTGATCTACAAATCCAGGGTCTTCTCTCTCTTTACTTTTGAATATTGCCACCATGAAGCTTAAATATTACCCTCATGATACTTACCATCCCATGTGAATAATCCTGGCTTTTCTACTGATGACCTCCACTGGGGATTGCTGAAATATTCAAAAATTCTCATTTCATTACCAGATTAATATTGACCAATAGAACTCAGAATGTGTTGTTCTTGGATAGCGATACAATTCTCCCCACTTCTCCCACCTCCAACTCAGATTGGCATCTTCAATTTTTATATTTGCAACAAAGTTTCATCCTTCTTTTTCCTAAATAGAAACATTTAATTCTATTCTTTGTGGTTTTCATTTATTGTTCATTTTGTTTTATTTACTTTTTTTTTTAGTTTAGATTGGTATATTTTACCTTTCTGAATCTCATTGTTGAACAGGTTCTGAGCTCTGAGGCAACTTTGAAATCAAGCAGCTTCTCAGGATTGAAAGGTTGGTACTCTAAGTAATGGTATTTAGAGCCATTTTTCTTTTTCTGCAGTTTGTTAACATCAACAAAGTCTGATGTTCAGAGACTTTTAAGATTTTCATTTGCTTTTTCTCCCAGATACTAGCACAATGCCATTCATATGAAAAGTTGACCTGAATACTAGCTCTCTAAAAACATACACTGGGTAGAATGCCTCTTAATACAACATGGGTCAGTGAATTAGAGATTTGAGGAGGAAAGCACAAGTCTTCCTGTTCTTGTCCAAACAAATGTCTTTCCACCTAAGGATTCATACCCTTAATAGCTTTGACCAGGGTTGAGGAACCTGCAAACTTGATGCCACATGTGGTCTTCTAAGTCCTTGGGTGAAGCCTTTGGACTGATTCTAAGTTTCACAGAACAAATATTTTTATTAAGGGGATTTGTTCTGTGAAGTTTGGATTCAGCAAAAGGGCCACACTTGAGGACCTAAAGGGCCACATGTGGCCTCGAGGCCACAGGTTCCCCACCCCTAGCTTTGACCTTTAAGAGCTGTCAGTTTCTAAAGTCACTGGGTAAAATGGGAAGACTCCTGAAAGGGAGTCAAACACTA